>VZRQ01010632.1:163625-191519 GCA_013397975.1 Machaerirhynchus nigripectus
GTCCGGTCCGTGCCCAGGGGCTGCCCGGCGTGGTCCCGGCAGTGGGGTTGTCATTGTGGGGGGCTCGGGGTCCCCTTTCAGCCTAGTGTGTACCGATGTGTGTCAGGTTATTTACCACTGCTTTTAAAGAGCGTTATTACAGCTTGTCCAGCTGCTGTGCTCTGTATAAGGGGAATTTAAAATATATTGCCGCACTGAAATGGCAGTCTGGAGGGGCTTCCTCATCGTCTGAGAGCCAACAGCTTGGAAATAATGTTTATTTTTTAGGTTGTTTCGTTGGCAAAAGCAAAGGAATACACTAGAAAAGAATATGCTAGAAATGCGGTTCCTTGCTGCCAGCTCTCAGGGGTGCCTTTATTTGCCCAATTCCCTCCATTCATGGCCAAAAAGTCCTGTTCCTTAGCACTGTGAGCTGTTCCACTGAGCTGTGGGTTAGGGTGGTGGAGACCTTACACCTGCTCCCCTCTTCTGGAAGGTCGAAGTTTGATCATGACTAGGACAGGAAAATTTTGGACTGTCTGATAGGCTGACGATAAACATACAACTTCATTAGAACCTTTAAGCAGGATCTGACACTAATATTTACGTTTGGGTTTGTTTGGTTTTTTTTTTATTTTTTACTCGTGGTAAATGGTTAGCTGGAAGGTTGATACTGTGTGTATCCTAAATTATTATGATAACACTGGCTCTTCTTGACATTTAAACCCCAGCACTCCTCTTGTTATCCTCAGACAAACATGCTGGACTTCGTGTTTGCTGTTGATGATGCTGTGACCTGGCATATGACAAACTTGTTAAAGAACAGGAGTCATTATTCCTTCCTAAAATTTTTTGGGCCCAAAAAGATAACTACCGTACAGAGATATGGAGCAGGAATTTACTACAACACCTTAGTGCCTTGCAATGGCAGGGTAAGTACAAGTAGTCTGAGTGAATTAAGTCAAATATTTATGTCTGTGAAGTATTAAAATGATTAGCTTAAAGCAGATTTCAGGAAGCAAATATTGCAGATTGTAATTGCAGATTAACTCGTGGTATCTTCAATATTTATGTCTCAAACCGCTTCATTAACAGCACTTTAATTAAAAAGCAAACAGAGCAGCTGGTCTTGCACCTTAGAAGTGTGAGCAGTGTTTAGAACTTACAGCTAAAGCACTTCAGGAACTGGATTTATATTCTATATTACTTTCTGTCTGCCAGTTTTGGTGGTGGTAAAGTTCTGGTGGTGCTTAATTTCAGCAGTTGACCGTGTGGTAACAGCAAAGTGGACTTCTACTATTTGTTTAATAAAAAATGGAAGTTCCAACACAGCAAGTTGAAATTGACATTTGCGTTGTTTACTGTCTAACATCCTGACCTGCCAGGCTTGGGTGTAATTAACAATTTTGGTGAGTGGTTCTTGTCCAGCAAGTCCTGTTCCTGCACCTCTGTGTTTGGTAAGGAGGAGTGAGGGAAACACTCTTGTCAGTCTTGGTGTTCTTGTCTCTGTAAGAGATTTTGGGGCTTAAACTTTTATCTGCTTGATGTAAAAAGGGTTTGGGATTTCATTTGAAGGACCAGTGGTGTTTGCCATGACTGTGTGTTCTTGGCTCTTTATGCCCTGGTCTTATTTTCTAATGATGCAGTCCTATCACGGTCTATGGTCCTTTGTTATCCAGAAATTCTGGAGCTGGCTGCCTTGCTGTGGTGATAATCTTTGGAAATTCAGGTAGTGCAAATTGATAACAGACTGTGGAAAATCCCGTGATTTTTCCAGTTACATAAAATAAGCTACAGAATCACATTTTTTTTTCCTAACATCAAAGAGCAAAAGAAAAAGGTTCTTGATACGCAGCCCACCTCCCAGTAACAGGATACATAGATGTCTGGGGGTTTTAATTTGGATTTCTGACAAACTATTTCTTGAGTGTTTTCAATATCATAAAGGATAATGTGGATTATTCCAACATGTAAAGTTTGCATATAAATGAGATGTTTTTCTTTTACCTCGTATGCTAATTAAAACATAAAAATGTTTTCCTGTTATGCCTCCAGTTTTTTATTGGAGGTATGTGTTCCTTAGAATTAAGGACAGTTACGGCAAGTAGTAAGTTCCATGTAGGGAAAATGGTGCAGGTAGAGGTTTTTTCAAAAGCCTTTTATTTTGCTTTGTTTTTTTCCTAGATGATAAAATACGGAGTAATTAGCACTGATGCCCTGATTGAGGATTTGTTTCACTGGAAAACTCTCTATGTCGCTGGGCGCCTCCAAAAGCCGGTAACTGCTCAGTTCTCTCTCTGGAAATGCAGGAGATTACAGGGCTGGAAAACGATCAGTTGGAGTTTGAACTTTATCTGTAAGGGATCTGTGCAGCACTACTGCACAAATAATCTGCCCTGATTTAGGGGCGTAGCCCTAGAGGGATAATCTCTCAAAAAGGAGGTGAAATGTAGTTCTTAATGATGCTCTCTTGTTATGTGGAGAAAGAACCCTCAAAGGTGAGTATATTACTAACAGTTTTCTGCCTGTGGTAAATCTTGAGTAACTGGACTCTATTAATGCCAAGTCCCTTTAAAGTTATGTTTGGTATTTGCCTTTTATAACAGATTAGGGGGGTGGCCAAAATTTAACACAGATAAAGAATGGAGATCTTTAAAGACAAAAGCTGCTTTGCTGTGCAGTTGCTGTCTGGTTCAGAACTGAATGAACCATGGGTTCTGCACGTTGGTTTTTCTCCTCCATATTTGGGTCATAAAAAATTGTCTTTGCTTTCCCCCTTGTGCCTGCCTCGATGTGCTTTCAGCAGATGGCAGCAGTGCTAAGAGAAAATTTGTTAGAAGGGGAGGGGGAGAATTAGAGGAGAAACCTCTTCAGGTCTTGGAACAGAAGTTAATTATGCTTTTAACTAAAAAAATTGGAGTGAAAGTTTGAATAGATTGTCTCAGACTGCTGGCTTTATCTCCAGAGACATATTACAGCATGATCCAGGTTGGAGCAGCTGTTATCTTTGTAAAGAATGAAACTTAATACATTGAGAAAGATAACTGAAGGAAGAATTCTGGATGTCACATCAACAGGGAATAGTGAATAGCTATTTTCAGTGTGACTGCATTTGCTGCTGCTTTGATTTGTGACATGGTACAGTGAATATAAGTTCTCTGTACTGTGAAAAAGCCTTCCTTAGCTTTGGTGCTCTTTCAGATTTACCGCAGGAATCAACATTCACGTTGTACTAGGGTGATAACTATTGCACTCTGACTTCCTGGGGGATTTGTAGCTCTCTGAACTGTTGAAAAATTGTTCATAAATGTTATCAGTGTTCCAGGCATTCAGATTTTGAAGCCCCACATATTATTTTCCTTTGAAAAAAACCTGCTTTATTTTAGGGGGGATTTTTAGAAAGGGAGGAGGTTATTCCTTTTGCTTCTCTAAGGCAAGGCTGGGGTCTTCCATGAGGAGGAACAGCATCTCTGCTGAGTTTCATGTTTTAAAAGGTGCTAACTGTGGTGTCCTTAACACGTCCGTAACTTGCTGATGTTTCCGTGCCAATCCTAAGGTATTGCGGTCACCTGTGTGACTGCTTAGGGTGCCACAGACGTTTCTGTTCTGAATTTACTTAGATTTCCCTGTAGCAGCAAGTTAGGAACATAAATCTAAGTGAACTGGTTGATGAGATTTGAGAAAAATCAAGGGGGATAACTTTGTTCGCAGTGGCCAGTGGGTTTGAATTTTAAGGTGCTGTAGAGTAGACAGATATTAAAAAGCTGCCTTTTATAAGCAAGGCAGTATTGCTTAACCAGAACACTTGAAAAAGACAGACTCACACCAAGCAGGGATTCCCAGGGGACTTGTTGTCTGGAAGTGCATCGTTATCCATCTCCTAAACCAGGCTGCCTTCATCTGCCTGGTGTTCCCTAACAGCATGTTTCTATCTTCAGTTCTTACCAAAGATCTGCCTTTTATTCCAGTATATTTCCATATTCTAGGTGATTGGATTCTGTAGTTGAACAGTTTCGATGTTTCCTAAAAATAAACACTTGTGGCAGGTGGAGGCACTCAAGTGATCTGTTCTTCATGGATAAGTGCAGATCCCCTCGAGTTCCCATTCTTCTCATGCAAAGAGCAGAAATAAAACCCTGCTTCTTCTAGGACAACTCCTGTCTGAGAAACTACTTGAAGCACTAGAGGGGAGTCATCTATTAAAAAAAAAAAGAATGAAGATGAATAACAAAACTCACCTCTGTCTGGTGTTCTGTTCTCTTTCAGTGTGACAGTAGTCTTTTTTGTTACTGCACAGTTATATATGAAGTATTTCTTTCGATGCATTCATATTTCCTGTTCTGATTAATCTTAAATTTACGAATATGAGAAGGTGACTAGCTCTTCAGAGATTAGCTAATGTCTGTTGCATGCAGCAGTTCCAAACCTGGGTGTGAAAACAGCCTTTTCCAGCAGACTGTAAATTCTTTAAAACATGTCCTGTCTCTCACATGGTGTAAACAGAAGGGGATACTCTAGTACTCACTGTACCGTACTAATAAGATCTAATCTTAAATTAATTTCTTACTCAGTCCAGCATGAAAAATAAACAACATTTCTAGCTCCATCTTCAGTAGCGCCTTCCTGAAGTCTTGCTTCCAATGGCTCTGCTTTTCCAGGTGAAAATCCTGGCCCAGAATGAGAACAGCAAGCTGCAAGCTGCTCTTGTCAGCAACCTGAAGAGTGCAGTCACAGCAGCCTTCCTCATGTTGCCAGAGAGCTTCTCTGAAGAGGACCTTTACATGCAGATTGCAGGACTCTCCTACTCTGGTGAGTCTATGGGGTCTGAAGTGGCTGAGGGGAAGAGCTGTAGCTGGAGCTGTTGTACCACAGTCAGAGTCTCCTGTGTGATAAATCATCTGCCTTCTTGCTTTGGGCCTGCACTGCTGCATGCACCAAAAATTCTGTCTGAAGGGTGGGTTACATAACAGCTCCAGAACACTGCTTTGGCTTATTCACAGGAAATAGGTGTAGTGCTGCTTATACCTGCTTGATTTATGAACAGCTAAGTGTGAGTGATTTGGTATGATGAAATAATGTGGGTTCTCTCCTGTTTGCATGGATTGTATTTTGGTGTAATGTTTCAAAACCTTGGGAAAAAATTTTTTTCTTTCCACTCAGTGCAATGTTGAGTCATCTGATAGTCTGACTCATACCTTGTCATCTCTTTTTGAGTGTGCTGTGTTTATGGTTCTTATTTAGTTAACTTGAAGGTCCAGATTACAATTCTTTGATTTACATTTAATTCTCCTGGTTGGTACTTGCTGAGTTTCTTTATTTTAGTCATTAGTTAAGAAATTGGTAGGAAAAATATTGAAGAAACTACTGCAAATGGCTCTTCAATATAAGCTGTAACTGTTACAATTTAACTCAGCATTGCTTTTTAAATGTTGACATCCTTACTGAAATTACTATGAACGAGTCTGGTTGGAGTTGTGCTTTACACAGAACTTCCTTTGCTCATGCAGAAGTGCAAGTTTGGCTTTTAAAGAAAGCACAGGGGGGTCTAAGCTGGAGCTTGGCCCTTCTGAGGAGTGTTGCTGTTTTATGTAACACTTCTGAGCACAGTTCTGATTGCAACTCGCTTTTCCAGAGCAGTTCTTCTCTGAATTGTTGCCTGTTTTAAGGCACCAGGAAGAGGGTGCTGACAGTGGGATTGCCAGCCAGGGATGTTTGCTGCTTATCTGCCCACCTGAAACCTGCCCAGCACTGGGATTGGATTCTTGGTGGGCACCAGTGACCAAGAT
Source organism: Machaerirhynchus nigripectus (assembly GCA_013397975.1). Lineage (NCBI taxonomy): Eukaryota > Metazoa > Chordata > Aves > Passeriformes > Dicruridae > Machaerirhynchus > Machaerirhynchus nigripectus. Next base: position 169,391 of record VZRQ01010632.1, read on the forward strand.
ACTTTCTTATATGCTCTTTGAAACAGTGCAATTAAACAAAAACCAGTAAAATGCTGAGACTGGCTGTGCTGTGTGAACAAAGCTGAAGCGATACAGCTCCCAGTTGGGAATGCACAAAAAAAAGGCTGCTTGTGGATATTTATTTTGCTGCCGTTTCGTTAAGTCGTTCAGAGGCTGTACTAGTAGACAGAATTGATTTTATGTGTTACTCTAATCAGTCTCCTTGGAGACTGCTGGGAAGAGTTGTTCATGCTTTAATTTAGAAAATGTTTCTCCTTTATTTTTCTCTGCATTTTTTGAGAGCACTGAGTCTGTACCATTTATATGCGAAGTGTTTGTTTTGTGGCTTGGCATAACTGAAATAAACTAAGGAAGGCTAGCAAGTTGCCACCTTTCAACAGCATTTATCTCCTGAATGTGGGAAGTGGGAAAAGGAATTGGTTCAGAATTTTGGTTGTTGGTACAAGCTACACTGGGTGTCTAACTCCTGGCTGGAAACCCAGGAAGCAGCCAGGCTAGTACCTAACAGAGGTAGTGGAATGCTTTCATCCAGGCTGACTGTCTTTTCACTTATTCTCTTTGAAACTTTTCAGTCATGTATCATAAAGGAAAAGGAAGCATAAAGGCTACTAATGTAACAGTGGTGTTGAAAGGGATTTCTTTTTGAAACTACCAACACAAAACACAGCTAAGAGGAAAGGGTGATCCAGTGATCTTACCATGAGTGCCATTAGCTGAACTCCAGGTACTGCCCTTGGAGTGCAGAAACAATGCGAATCATTTCCTCTCAAACTGGAGAATTTAAGCTTATTTGCTCATGGATACAAAGTATGAGGACTGGGCAATTTGTTTAGTGATCTGTTGAGACTGAGGTATGGTTGCAAAGAATGTTACTGCCATGTGACAGCTGGAATTGTTTTGTTGCCCGAGTGAAAATGTGGACACACGGGCTGATGACATTTTATCATAGGCCACGTAACAATATGCGCCTTCAAGGACATTTTTTCTGTGTGTGAAGGTATTTGAATAGTTCTTTTTACTATTAGGTGAACCTTATTGCGGATTATGTAGGCATATATAATATTGGAGAATAGAGTTTCAGATGACAGCTCTGTACTATGTTGGTTTCTGTTATATTCTCCTCCTTTGTGTTTTTGGGTTTTTCCTAATGGCTTCACTCTCTCTTTTCCTGACTAGGTGATTTCAGAATGATAATAGGAGAAGACAAATCCAAAGTGCAGAACATCGTGAAACCCAACGTTGCCCATTTCCAGAAGCTGTACAGTAACATACTCCAGGACTGCCCTCAAGTGGTGTACAAGCACCATCTGGGAAGGCTAGAGGCAAGTGTTCTCCTTCTAAACAGCTTTAAACCAAGCAAGTGGAAGTGCTTTGTCACACTGACAGAAGGCAGGAATTATGGCATGCACCAAGGAGAGCAGTTGTAGTTTCTGTGCTTGCTGTTTGTTATGTTTCTGTTGTTTAGTTCATTTTGCCACCAGAAGACTTGCCTTAGATACCAGTTTCTTCAAATGGAGGAACTACTGCTCATTTTCTCTGAGTATGGGCATAGAACTAGACCCCAGCAAGGCAACCAGAGCAGATCATTGTAAAACGTGTGTTCTAATGACTTCCATATGGAAATAACAGGCTAGGAAGTGAGGAATAAACAGATGGTTTGTGTTAGAGAGATCAGGCTGTAACTCAGAGGTGCAACTTTCTGGAATGAAAAACTGCATCTCACAAAAAACCTCATCAAGTGCTAGCTATGACGATCAGCTGACTCAACCCAAGTGAGATTCTGGCATTAATACCCAGACAAAACCGTTTTTTCCTTAGTTTTTGGGAAATGCAGAATGACCAGTATCTCAAATTCCACCTTTCTGGTATAACAGTGCAGTTAGCGGGGAGAGATGCCACAGTCAGTAGCAATTTTTCCTCTTGTGATCTGCATGTCCCAGTGTGACTATTCAAGTGTGATATAAACTTCATGGCGAAGTCACAAATAGCACCAGTTGTCTCATGGACATGGGCATCTCTTTGTCCTCAAGCCTGGGTGATTATCTCCCAGATGCCACCTTTTAGGATGTGTCTTTGTTAGAAATTGATTTAACTGCAGGCTTGAGCACAGTAAACAGTTTTACTGCAGTGCTTTGGGATAAAAGATAGGCAAATCTGTATTGTACTGCAGCTGTCTCCTTGTTTTCTTATTGCTGGTGAACAGTTTGGTGGAAGCAGTATTTAAATGAATTTGGGAAAGAATTAGTAATACTTCCTTCAAGAAAACCTCCCTGTTTTTTTACCTTTAAACAAATCCTGGTAGCATACTGCAAATTTATTGTTGGATAATAAATCTCTCCACAATCCCCTAACAGTCATCAAGAGCTTTGATTAAATGCCCTCATTTTGCTGTTGATTTGAAGCAAAGTGCTTTAATACTTTATTGCTCACACCTTCCTCTGGTTACTGGCAGTTATTCCCCAGCCTGAGGTGGCTGACTGCTGTTGGGGGTGCAGTTAGCACAGAATAGAACCCCCTGCTCCAGGATATGCAGAGCTACAGACAAAATTCTTTCTTCAAAGGTCCCTCAGAACCAAGGGAAGGCAGCCCCCAGCTCTGAGTTTTGGTTCAGGCACGGATTCCTCCCACACAATGCTCAGAGCTGCTCGCTGTCAGCTGCCTCTGGAGTTGTGGCTGACTCATCTGGAGATCATTTTCTCCACACTGACAAAAGGGAGTGGAGAGGGCAACCAGACTCCTGTCTGATGTCTCCATGAAATGTCTAAAACCTTGTGTGGGAGGAATGGAGCTCTTCAGATTTTCCTCCACTTCTGGAGAGCTCTGCCCCATCCTGCATTACGTTTTGGAGAAATGTGTACAGGCCTGCATGTTGGTATCATTGTATTCAAAAAAGGGTCGTTGAATTGCTGATTTAGATTGGAAAATGTGGGATGAATGTTTTCTTCAAATTATACAAACCAGATGTGGTTTGGAGTTTAAAGCAGAGAAAATGGGTTTCAAACTGAACTTGAAATGTGTGTGTGTCTGCAGTTTGATTATATTCAGGCAGAAGAAGCTCAGCTAAGTGGTCTTTGGGGAACTTTTTTTATATTGTAGTGTACTTATGTTTCCAAAGGAAATTGGATACAACAGAAATGATACAGTTTCAATGAAAACTTACTTGCAGACACAGCAGGATCATGTGTGTCTTCCCTTGAATAAAAACCCTTGCACTGAGTCATTCTTCAGGTTGAGACCTGAGGTACTGCTTTTTCGTGTGCTTGGGAAGCTTTTATTAGCATTGTCAATGACCTTTTCTAGTGAAATGGATCAGGTTCCATGAGATATTTATCAGAGGTCAATTTTCTGACTCCTTTAAAAAAAAAGAGAACTGAATGTTTTTAATGCCTTATTTTCATAACTTTCAGATTGATAAAAGTCCAGAAGGGCAATTTACACAACTTATGGCTTTGCCAAAGACTCTGCAACAAAAGATAACTGCTCTGGTAAACCCTCCTGGAAAGAACAGAGATGTGGAAGAAATTTTATTGCAAGTTGCCCATGACCCTGACTGTGGATTTGTGGTGCATCAAGGTAGGTCTGGACCAGTATCTGTAATCTCCTTTAAGACATGATATATATATATACAAATCTATTGTGTATGTTCTTCTGTTTCAGAAGGGTGATTTAAAAATCAGGTTGAAAAAATCTAGGAGATTCATCATGAAATACATTTCTAAGAGCTTGGGTTTGGATTTGATTTGAGACAGCTTGTCTGAAATATTATCAGTAGCATTCCTAGTGATACAGGAAGATGTGTGGTGGTTTGGGTCCTGAAAGAGGCAGCATTTAGGGAATAGTGTGGCCTGCTTAGATCACCTACCTCTGATGCTTCCATCTTCAGGCAAAACTTCATCAAAATATTAAGCTTTATACCCTCCCAGTCATACACTGCAGGGCTGAGGTCATTTTCTGACTTGCTGACATTACCCTTCCCAGTCATCGTGGTTAGCCCGGACATGTGAGCCCTGGCAGAGAGCTCCAGCTTGGAGGGAAAAGGCTGAGGTGCTTCTCATCAGCACAACTGCTCTGAGGCAAGATTATGTCATAGGAGCAAGTTCAAGCTGATGCTGCAGACACCAGTGTTCTGGTACACTGCAGGAGAATGAAAAAGTTTAGCACTTGGTATCCTTTATGTATTTTAAGAACGTGACACATTTTCTGTTCCAGGCAGCAAATTTTGCAAGCTCCCTGAGCACAGCAAAAATTCCCTAGATGCCTGGGAGCCACCAGACACTAACCACCTGCTGAGGGAGCTGTCAGACTGATTTCTTTGGGGCAGATAAAGCTCCTGGGTGTTGCAGTTCTCCACAGACAGCATGGCATTAACTGCACCTGGACATGGAGGTGTCCAGCTTCTTTCATGGCACCTTCTGTGCTGGGCTGCAACAGTCATGGGATAAAAACCTGGATAAAAGCTGGATCTGGGAGCAGGGGATGCAGTGTTTGAGCTGCACACAGAGCTCTGAGTCACCCCCTGAGCTCATGATGCTGGGGGTTGTATTTCTGCAGCTCTGGCAGGCACAGCTGTGGCTGCACAGGGAGCAGCAGTGCAGTATCAAACCCTGGACAGATCTTCTCAGGCCCAGCAGTTTAAACTCTTAGGAGAACAAATCAAGATGCTCTTACTTTTGTGGCCAAAGGACTTTCCTAATTCATCAGTTTGGGTAAAGGCCAGGCCAAGCCATGTGGGAATCCTACAAGACAAAGCTGATTACTCAAGTTGAACTGCATTGTCCCAAGATATTTTGCTACACAGATGTGATTTGTTCCTTTCTCTTACCTATTCCTACCCCTCAAATGATTTTCCAGTGGAATACTGTATCCTTACTTATCCATGGATTATGCTAAGCTTTGTTCTTCATTATGGGAGTAGCTTAGAAGGAAGGATTTAAAAAGGTTTGAAATTATATTCTATGGGTCAATGCAGAATGTGTCAGTTTGGAAGACTAGCTCTGAGACTGCTGTATTTGTACATTTTTTTCAAGTATTTAGTGATGTGAGTAGTTTTGTACGTATCAGTATGCTTTTATATGTGCTAGAACAAATATAACTTCCTAGTTCTGAAAAAAAATCTAAGGTTTGATGTGCCATTCTGTTAATACCTAAGAACCCCTGGATGATGAGAACTGAACGTGCCACAGTGCAAAGTGGTAAACAAGCCTTATCTCCAAAGCTGGTAATTTAGAAAAGCCAGGCAAGCACTGCACAACAGAGGTATCTCTGCTTGATCAGAGAAGTGCCAAATCCCAATTTTGTGTTGAAGTAAACAGAGAGTATAATTTGTTCTGCTCTAGAATCTTAATTTACCAGCACTTAGATGAAACAACTGTGAATCCTTTGTGATTAATCATCTTAGTAGAGAACTGATGGGAGCACTAAATAAATGGATTTAATCAATTCCTACTGCTTGTTGTCTGTTTTAATATTGATCTGTTGTTTTTTTTTCTGTATGTTATGTATAAAATAAAATAGTTTAGAGAACACTTTTAATTAGTATGAAAAAGCAGAGAACACCCAAATCTTCTCAGTGTAAGTGTATGTTTTACTTTCAGGCTAGCTTGATTGTATAACTGGAACAATATTTAACTTGTGCATGGTGGAGGGTAAAAAAAATCCCCACACAAGTGCTGAGATGGGTAACATCTGTGTGCTTTTCCCTCTGCAGGCATTTCAGGAATTGTGAGATCCTCCAGTATAGTGCAGAGTGCTAAAACCATCCTGACAGCTGGTAAGAATGTGTGTGATTTCTGTCAACATGGGCCTTCTGATTTCACAAAGGAAAAATTACAGGGCCCCAAGACTGACTTGTTACAGGAGTTTAAAGAATAAACTTTTTGTGTGTTTAATTAGAAGTCCCTGGAAAATAAAAACAGCGTTTAAAGCAGAGGCTTTATTATAACTATTGCAAAATTATAAAACACTGGAAGGGACTAGAGTTTATGTCACTCTTAAACAAAAAAACAAACAAACCCCTCCACAACCCAAAAGTAAGAAAAAAGCAACTTCTGAGTTAAATTTCATTTTCTGTGCAGGCCAGATGTGGCTGCTGGGCACTAGTTCTGCACTTTTTGTATCAAAAAGGTTTAAAGTTGCTCAAATAAATTTCTGAACTCATTCATACCTATTCCCAATTCTTCCACTAAAGCAATGATACTCAAACTAAGCCGTTACTGGGTTTAAAGGCTGTTTTTCCTGCTGAATTCAAGTTATCCTGAGCCCCCCCCATGGGCCAAAGCTGTTTGTTTAAGTGCAGGAGTAGGAACAGAAATAGTTAAGTTGTGGATTTTTTATGCTCCTTTCCTACCTGTTCTGATGGCCAGAAGATCACCTCTGGGGCTCGTTAGCTCCTCGTGTGTGTCATGCAGTAAATCACTGGCAGCCTCTCTTGGCACTGGGACTTTGGGGGGTCCTAATGCATCTTTGAGTAGCACTTGTAATTTTTATCATGGTCTGTGCACCTGAAACCAGTTATTGGTGAAATGTCTCTATTTTCCTTTGTCTTAACTGCTTTTTGCTTTATGTATAGTGGCTTTTTTCCCTTTGAAACAAACTGTGGTTTCCTTCTAATCAGTTATGTAGAGTTGTATTTAAAAACTATTTTCTACTAGTGATTTTAGTGGTGAAAACATATTTTTATGATTTGATTCAGAAAGAGCAAAGCAATTTTGGTCCTTTACCTCCAGCACAAGCCAAATTTGAGCAAGGAGGCTTGGGGGAGTGGATTTTTCTTACTTTTTGCATAATTTAGTTTTTTGAGGTTTGGGTTTGTGTTGGGTTTTTTTTTGTGTGTGTGTATTTACACTCTTCTGCCAGCATCTGGCCAAAACCATCAGTGACAGAATTCAGGAGAGCAGTTTAGCTGATCAGGGATGTCACCTCAGAAATATTGAGGTGTGATGTTTGTGTGATCTGCCCTGGAACTGAGGAGGGATGGGTGTCCATGGCTTTAGGAGTTAGTTAGCAAAAACCTTTTTCCCTTTAAAATTTTTTATTTAAACATTTGTCTCCAAAGACTTACGATTGAGTTTATGCTAAATCTGTCAGTATCTTCTAGATTTTCTCCCAATCATGGTTTCTTAATTTAAAATGCATCCCTAGGGCAGCATTCCTGGTGCTGCCCTGGCTGTGCCAGCTCTTGTGGCTCTCCATGTTCATAGGATACAGAATTTACATGGAGAAAACAGGAATGTGGCTCCTGCATGGAAGTATTTGCTTGACTCAGGCAAGGAATGCATTTTACAGGAAATGTGGAGCTTGAAATCCGGTCCCTAAGGATTCTGTATTTCTTTCTTTATTCTTTATCCCAATCTTGTCTAACATTCTGTTCCCCTAAGACCTATTTTCACACTTTCTAGCATAGACTTTATGAAAAGTATAAGGCTCTGACCTTCTGCAGTGCTTATGTCAAGAATGGTAGCTTAAAGTAAAAGAATTCTGAAAGAGATTCATGAAATCTGGGGCTCCATTAAGTAAGCTCTGACTTTTTATTGCTGTTCCTAATAACTGTACAAATACTTTGCTTGCCAAAGAAGGTTTTCCTTCTCTGGCCATCACTCTCTTTGAAGTGTTACAGGGGACACAATCTGTTTTCCTCAGCTGATTATTTCATCTTAACAACACCAGCAAAGGTGAGATGCCTGGTCTGGTCCACAGAGTGCAAGGTACAGCATTTCCAAATCCAGTGTTAAATCAGCGATAGCTGTGCTGAGATGCCATGCTGGGTATTAACATTACTGCCAAGGAGCACGAGCACAAGAAGGAATTTCAACCCATTTAAGAGAATTTTTTTTTCATCTTTCTCTGCCAGTGTGGTTTTCAAGTCGAGCTCCAGCTCTGTGTTTTTGTTTGTTGTTAAATGCCCTGTTTAGTTTTTGAAAATGTGCCTGTGTATTTCTTCCAGTCTGTGGTGAGATTGCCTCTCTGTTTCCCATTAGAGATGGCACCAGGGTTTGAATTTGTTTTCCCACATAGCCGGAGTCTGCCTGGCCTTTGGGAACTCACTCTGCAGCTCTTATATTTAGCTCCTCTGAAGATGTGGATATTCTTTAGCTTCTTTCTTCTTTAGTTTTACTCAAGGAATGCTGGAAGCCTTGAAGATTTTTCTGTAAATACAATCTTACAGATTAAATCATCAGTTGAAGCATTTGTTCGAGATGCTTTTAAGTTAGCACAAACGTTCTGAACAGCATTTGTTTTCACAGATTCAGGGGTTTTTTCAAAGGAGTAGGTTTACATATGAAATACTCTGGTTTTGTGATAACTGCTCTCTTCATCAGCTGCCTGAGCAGATACTGCAGGCCACTGGCTTCACTGGAAATACCTGTGCAAGGCTTGCATGACACACTACCAATGTATAACTGTTTGCTCCACATGACAGCTCTCCAGCAGCACATGCATCAGTCTTCCTTTCCAAAGGGAAACACAGGACAGTGCAGCCAGGCAAACCTACCAGGAAACTTTGGGGGACTCACCGCCAAATTGCTGTCTTACAGCACCGACACTTGCAGAAAACTCAACGTGGATTAAGTAAAACCAGACACAAGCTGTGTTTACACTGAAATGCTGTGGGCTCGGCCCCATGTGCATCAGGGCTTTGTTCTGTGTCCTCGAGTGGAAAAATCTAAAGGGGAGGTGGAACCACCAAGTCCCAGATTCCGAGCTGAAGCAGAAAGACATTTTCATGTGGTCCGACTGCTTCAGATTCTGAGAGCGAGCCGTAATTACAACCATTAGCCTTTACCGCAGCTGTGATTCATCGGCCCGAGGGCTGCTGTAGGGAAGCAGCTGGCTGGACAAACCCGTGTCGGGGCAGCGGTGCGAGCAGCTCGTTCCGGGCGGTGGGTGGAGGCCAGGGAGCCGAGAGGGAGGGAGAGCGGTCTGTGCTGCTGAGCTGCTGCGCGGGGCAGAGCAGGTGGGCAGCTGAGAGAAGCCCTCTCCTTGCAGGCTGCAGTGCCAGCAGCGTTCAGCTGTGCCGCGGCGCATCTGCCACACGCTGGTGTGTTCCACGAGTACCTGGGACTCACTGGAACGGCAGAGCAATTCCTCTGTCAGAGGGGGCTGCATCCTGCAGCTTGGGCGTTTTCAAAGCCACAGTTTTAACGCTGTAGGTTGGAGCCACTTCTTTCATTTGTGCTGTGCCAGAGCTCAGGCCGGCGTTGTGCTGCAACAGGAATTGTTGCTGTGTGTGCAGTCTCCCTGCAGATACATCAGGCACTTGAGGATTTACATGATTGTTTACTTGTTACTTGAGATGCTGCAAAGAAAAGCCTGTCATGACTTCATTAGTGTGCTTGCTTTTACAAAAGCCTATTAAATATGGAAAAGTTGGAGCATACATATGGGATGCACGTGGGTTCCTAAGTTCAGAATACATGTATGGATGATTTCTTACAAAAGGTGAAGTTGTGTTTATTTAAATTGCAGTTGGAGACATGAGAAGTGCAGAACTGGTTCTCTGCAGCCTATTTGTTATCAGAGGCTTCTTATTCTGCCACATTCCATCAGAAATAAGAGTGTGCACTTTTCCTTATTGCTGCCCACTCATTTGACTTCTTGCAACTCAACTTTGAATGCATCTATCGCTTAAAATATTTTATCTTTAAATTATTTCTTTCTTTTACTTTCCTTTATTTTTTCTTTGAGGTCTTTCCAAATCAAATATTATTATGCCCCCAAAAAATTAAAAAATCCAGTGCAGCACATGGCTAAACTTGGGTTGAGGTTGCTCATTTGTTGCAGATCTTTCCTTGTGTTCTGGTCTGCAATATTGTGTGACTTCTGGCTAAATTCCTTCTGTGTATTTTAATCAGTGTTATCAGGTGTTCAATTAAATAAACATAGGAAAGATTGTAGTGAGTATAATCTACTCTACTTTTAATCTGTGCACGTGTCAAAAGTAGAGCTTTTTGTGAAGCATTAAAAACTTGCCTTTTCAGTCCTGAATTTGTACAGATGTGATTAGACTACTGTAATCTGAACAGGCACTCTGTGTGTTATGTCAGGTTTTTTATTTGTTCTGGGGTGATTATTTTAAACAAGAAATGAAAAGCAAGTAGCTGCACTGGCTGGGATCTCAGAACCCCCCTGAAACGCCAAGACTAACAGTGTTTTGTTTTTAAATGTACAAATACTCAATGACTAAACCCAGCAAAAGGCTGTGGGTTTTTTACTCTAGGTCTGTGAGAGAAGGCTCATCTCAGGTAGAACTTCAGAAATCGTTTAACTCCAGGGATACATTTTACAAATTGTGTGGGGGTCATCCTCAGTCCCATCGTATCTAAAACTCATAAATGCTTGGAGGCAACGACTGCTGCTGGACCCCTGAGAATTGAGACCTCTGCCTTTATTGTAGGCCAAGTGCAATGGCATGGTATTTACCACAATTCTGTTCTATTTTCTCTGCTTTGATAGCATTAAAAGTACTTTTGCTGTCATTATTTGCTGCATTATGACTGTGACAGGAAGGTTATTTGCATGTCTGCCTGCTGGATTAGGCTGTCATTCCCCCAGGGAAAGGCTTCATTTGATGTACTAAGCACTTTCTGAGTCAGCCTTGCTAAATGTTGATATTTTTCTTCTTTTTTTCCTTTTTTAGGGGCAAAGAAATCTGTAACTTACGGTATGAAGAAATTATATAAGATGACAAAGGGAGGGTTAAAGAAGACATCTTGAGTCTTTACATACTGTGTATGGGTAAATAAATGGTACTTTTTCTCTAAATGTTTTGCAGATGTGACTTTGCATACTTGAGAAGGTTACAGTGTATTTAAGAAGTCTGTTCTGATTATTTACATGCCCAGTTTTCCTAATGAAATAAGAACTTTTTTAATGGGAGCTTTGCTGGCAACAGGGCGAAGGAATTATACTCTGTAAATACTGAAATGAATTTTCCTGTGTATTTTGAAGAACCCTAAGTAAAAAGGATTGATTGTACAGATGGATTAAAACCCAAAGTCACTCATTTTCTATGTGTTGTTAGCTTTACTTCCCAAAATACCCCCAGAGCCTCTTTCAAAATAATCAATGTCCCAAATGTAGTCCTTTCAGGGATTTACAGAACTGGAGAATCCATAGAGTTTGGAGCAGATGTGGAACTCCTCTGACATTCCTGCACTGCCAAGTTCATCCTTAGGATTCCTCTGAGGATGATCCCTGGGTGCTCCTGCAGGGCAGACCTTGTGAACAGGAAATTATTTCTCAGGTGTGTGACCTCCTGAATCCAAAAAGCTGCCACAGCGTGGGAGAGGGAAATGAGCAGCTTGGCAGGTGTCAGGTCCTTTGATAAGGATATTTAATAATATTAATAAATAAGGATATTTAATAATAATAAAATCGTGTGTCCCTCTCGTGAGGCTGAGATGGAAAGTGCCCAACTCATGGGCATTGTCACAAGGGCCAGAGGTGGAAGGAAAATCAGAATTCCATGGATCTGCTTGGGCAGACTTATGAATTAGGAGTTGTTTGGCAGAAGATTCTATCAGAACACTTGAAAATTGGGAATATTATGAACAAAAGCATATATTTTTTAATTCTTTGATTATCGTTTTTCCCCTGAAAATGCTGCCCACAAAGATGAAACTTGCACTCCCTTTAAATTAGCTAAACTAAGAAAAAATTGAATTTTACATGACTTGTTATATTAATCCTGCCATGAAAGAATGGGCATTACTGGCAGTATCCATGCCTGGTGCAATAAATTGGGAGGATCTTTTGTAAACAGAATATTTTTCACACTGACTCAGGTGGATTTGCTAATTTGGGAAATTTTCCTTAATACAAATAAATTGAGCCAAGGCTTCATTTTACTTGTGAGAATGTCAATGATAAAAACAATTTAATGATAAAAAATGGAAATAAAATGTATCTTTCCTGATCAGCATGTTTGTTTTTTTTCTTGTGTATTATGTGATCATCAGGGCCATTCCTCAAGGTAAGTTTGAATTAGTGATCTCACTTTAAAAAGTAAATTATTGCAATGAAGTTGTCTGTTGTTGAAGTTGTCTCCCTGTTTCCAGGGAGAAATTCAGAGCATGAATTTAAGGAAGACAATAGAAAATCCATTGTTGTATGTAATATGACTCACGCAGGCTTGCTTTAACCACAGGAGAGTTTTAAATATGGATTATTTTAAATATTTGAGTTTGAAATTTTAATCCAGACTCAGGAAATAATTACTGTGAACTAGGAATTAAATCACTGGGAAATGTTCTAAGGTCAGAGGCAGATTCCTAACACTTTGCATTATCCACTGGTGATAGAATGTGTAAAACAAATCCCCTTAAATGCCCCTTTGCTGATGGTGGAAGGCTGCCTAACCTTTTTATGGGGGCAAAGGATGTTTGTGTGGCCCTGGCATTCTCTGCCCCTGTTATTAACAGGCCAAAGTCCCCCATTTGAAAAGTTTCTATTATAAAAAATGGAACTAAGGGGGATTTAAGCCGCTTAAATAAACTCAGCCTTGGGGTTTGGCTGGATTTTTTGCTTGCATGAAGAGGTTCCTTTCTAGATAATCTAGAAGTCTTTAATGCATAACTGAAGGTGGGTAGGGTGAATTAACCTCCTGTGTGCTGAGGGTTGGAGTGGCTGTGCCGGTTGTTTTTCCCTTTCAGCATAAGCTCTATAAAAAGCAGTCTGAAATCAGGTGTTGACTTGCTCAGGTGTGCTCAGTGGGAAGGTTAAGGACAGAAAATACTGATCCCGGTGGTAGAAACAGAGAGATCCAAAGCTCTTGGACAAATGGAAAGATTCAGGATGGAGCCCTGACCTTCTGGGTGAAAGCACATGAGAGGGCAGTGACAAATCAGTCTGCTGTGAGAATGAGCTGGGCTCACCCCCAATCTCCATCCTGCGCCTCGCTGGCTGAGCTTTTATCCCAGAAATAATGTTCTTATGGGGAAAAAAAACCCAAAGAAAGGTAATGTACTGCTTGCTGTTTAGCAGCTAATTAACCATTTTTATGTGCAGCAGATGCCGTGTGGCATCAGGCCCTGCCCACCTCTGTTTGTCACTGTCACCCTGCCAGAGGATCCCTCTGGCCCCGCGCAGGTGTGACTCGCTGCACTTCCCTGTAACCTGAGCCGGCCGTGTTTGTCTTGTGTTGCTGGATACCCGCTGCAAGTCCCGGTTTGCCCCTGTGAGCTCTGGGCACAGCAATGTAAGGGGTCGTTTCTTGCTCTTAGGAGAGAGTTTTGCAAATCCCACCTCGATAGTTCCTAGTTCCCTCCATCTGTTGACGCACTAAATCTTTGGGAGACTTAAAAAAGTCCTTCCTCCTCGTCCACATAGGCTGAAAACTGGATTCTGCTCTGTAAATCATTTATCTTGTGCTTTTTAAAGAGTGGCCTACCTTTCCCCTTGGGGCCACTGGTCTTGAATGTATTTATTTTTCTGGCAGAGAGCCACGAATGAATCATAGCCCTGAGCAGCTTGCTCTGAACTCCTCGCGATTGTTAGGAGAATACTCGGGGCAGTTGTTACAGAGCTTTGCTATGTAAAACTTTTAAGAGAAGAGAGATTGATTTCAGCCTTGTTAGCTGCTTTTGAAGTTCCCTACCAGTATGTGGAAATGATTTCTTCTGGTCATACAGCTGTAATCCACTAAAAGAACCGGGGATTGTTGCACGGGAAGCTGGTACATGGGAATATGTTACTGACTCTTTGTCCTAATGAGGTGTGTTTGTTCTTTCACAAAAGAAAAGTCACTTTAGCCTTTCATTCCATTTGTAACTTTCCTGTTTATACCTTCCTGCTCCATTTCCACGCTGCTTTATTGTTTCTCTTCTTGAGTTAATTCTCAAGTCTTTCATTCTGTTCCTCAGACATCCCTCTTTTCTGGCTTGCCTGTTCCACCATGGATATTGTTTCATGCTCCCTCCCCCTTTTTCCTGTGTAACAGAGCTTTCATTAAAGGCAACCAGGCAGATGATTTATTTCTGATGTCTTAAAAGGCTTCTTTGTAATGAAGAGCCTGGACCCAATCAAACTCCTGAGGGGTTGTGTAGGTGAGTCAGCAGCATGGGCCTCGCTGCCTCTGACATCCACAGTGCCAGTGGGGTGTGGAACAGCCTCATGCTCCAGAGGGAAGGAACTGGATGACACAAGAAGAAGGGAGAATCAAAATTTGACTGGATGCACCATAATTTGGCTGCTCCTAAACTCGGTGTGGGGAGGGCACAAGGCTGAACCACACAGGCTGCTGACCTCCAGCAGCACATGTGTGACGTGTTCCTCATGGCTTGCACGTTTCCCCTTTTTCCAAGAGTTTCCCCAGGTGCCTGGCTGTGGGACCCTTCAAATTCCACCTGTATCTCTTAAATCCAGAGCCCGTATTTCTCACCTGTGCTTCCCTGGGGCTCCTCTCTACATTCTCCTGACCTTCACTGTCAGCAGATTGGAGTAACAGCTGCAACCTGAGCACAAAGAAGGTGCCCATAGGCAGCAGACAGCTGAGCAAGCGGGGTCCCTTTCTGGTAGAAACACTTTGCAGCATCCCAGAGCTTCCTGATGCTTGCAACACACAGGGATCTGTGCCAGAACTGGGAAAGTCAGGATGGATGTAGAGGCCAGCATTCCTGGGTGGCTGAGGGAGCTGAACCTTGTTCTTCACACTGAGGTGGTGATGTGAGAGCCTGTTCTGACTTGGGAAACTTCAGAACAAACGCAGCCTTTGGTGAGTGTCCAGTGCAGGGGGATCCAAGCAGGGTTGTGACTCATGCCTTTTCCCAGCAATTATTTTAAAAATAGAGTTGAAGTTGAAATATGCTTTGAAGGTCAGAATATCAGGTCAGCGTGTGATAGTTTTTTTCATGGGTAAGGTGTTGAGAGAGGACAAAGTATTCTTCATTTTCAAAGTCACTCTGCTGACCTTATAGTCTGGGTAGAAAATGAATTTTCTTTGTATTCCCTACTGCAGGAAAAAGGGACATTACCTTTACACAGCTATTTCCTGGTATATTTTTTGTTTGAGCCAACAGCTGCTCTGTCCCTTTTGATACTGCAGTTCCATAAAGTTTTGCAGTGACCTTATTTACCTGTTTTTCTAGATAAAAATCTCCATCACAGTTGCTAACTGATCCTGGACTTAATGACTGGCTCAGGGAGAGGCACTAATCACTTCACTCCTGCGTGTTTTAACCTCTTACTCAGCCTGGTTCCATCAGAAATATTTAGAAATGGGTTCAGTTTTAATACAGGAAGCTTCAGGCTGTACATTCTGGAATTATTCATGAACACTCCAAATATTTTAGTTATATCTTTGGTCTAAGAACTTCCATGGCATTTTTGCCTTCATAATCTGGCATTCTGCCAAATCCTTTCCAGTAGTGGTGGGGACTATTTGGAAGGTTATACACATTTTTTTCTGAGAAATGGAAGCTCCTGTGGCTGCGAAGACAACACTCTGATCCAACTGAAAAATCTGTGCAAGTGTGGTGGGTATAGAGGATTCTTCCTGGTTTTAAATTCGAATAAATTTGGTTTTTAGGATTTTGCAGCCACAAGGAGCTGCCTTTAAAAGGGAAACAAACCAAAAGCTGGTCATAACACTGTGTGTTTTGGTTCCTTCACTTCCCTTTGCTGTATTGTGAGACCTTTGAAAGCCTTGAACCTGATATTTAAGATACCTCCCCTACTCAATTAAATAAGCCAAATAAATAGTAAAACATCTCCTTATTGAATTAATTTGAATTACTTCTCTACATGAGATCTATTTAGCTCCATGGTGGACGTGGTAAATTTGAAAGGCTGTGTTCCCACACAGTGATTATTTGCTTAATCTCTGCCTCCTGCCAAAGTTTCTCCAAACCTATTTTAAAATTCATACTGAAGCATGAGAGGGGAGCATTCAGTGGGGGGTTTTTGGTTTTGTTTGTGGTTTTGGTTTTTTTCTTTTAACATTGCCATCCTCAAGTTGTCTTGCTCTCAGCAGTGCTGAGATGTGTGGCTCACTCCCTGTGCCAAAGTGAGAGCCAAGGAATTTTGTACCTTCAAGAAGTGCTGCAGGAGAGGAGGAGGTGGGCTGACACGGAGCAGTGGCTGCCTCACGATGCTGTCACACTGCTTTGGCCTCACAGCCCGGGGCAAAGCTTTTCAAAACCAAATTCTTTGCACAAGAAATTCTAGACAATCTCTTTTTTTTATTGTTATTATTTTTTCTTTTCCCTCTCTTTTTCTTTCCCCTCGTTGCCTCCCAGGTCTGGTGTTGGGCCATGGATGGTGGGCTCGTGCTCATTCTGCACCCCCCTGCTCGCCCTGTCCCTGCGTCCCTGCGTTAGACCCTGCCGAGGAGGAGACTGAGGCAGCAGCACTGGGGCAGTCTGAAGGTGAGCTCCCTGCAGACAGCAGCAGATGAGGGAATGCCTCCCTGCACTTTCACTTCTGGCAGCATTTTTAAGTGCATTTTGTTGAAGGGTTGTACTCGCACGGCTGCTTTGGAAGTAAAGATCTGGTTTGTTTTGCTTTATGTTTTTGTTGTTTAAAGAATGTCTCCTCTGTCGTTTGTCCAGTTTACCTGTGACTAACTGTAGCAGGATTTCCTTTCCAGTATAGAATTGAAAATTGGTGTGTTGTTTGTATTAGAGAATCATAGGATAATTTAGGTTGGAAAAGCCCTCCCAGACCACCGGGTCCAGGCTGTGCCCCATCCCCACCTCGCCCCCAGCCCCGAGCTCTGGGTGCCACATCCAGGAATTCCTGGGACACCTCCAGGGATGGGCACTCCAAACCTCCCAGGGCAGTTCCAAGGTCTGAGCACCCTTTCCATGGGGAAATTCCTGCTGGTGTCCAACCTGAGCCTCCCCTGGCCCGGCCTGAGGCTGTTTCCCCTTGTCCTGTCCCTGTTCCCTGGGAGCAGAGCCCGACGTGGTGACTGAAGAACCTTTTCCTACAGCCTGCCAGTGTATGTGAGTGATGTGGCTTACCAGGAACTGCGGAGGCTCTGAAAATAATTTTGCATCTCGAACTGCAACCTGTTCATGATTTTAATGATCCCACTTGGACTAAAGTTCA
The DNA here is from genome assembly GCA_013397975.1 of Machaerirhynchus nigripectus. Lineage (NCBI taxonomy): Eukaryota > Metazoa > Chordata > Aves > Passeriformes > Dicruridae > Machaerirhynchus > Machaerirhynchus nigripectus. Next base: position 186,458 of record VZRQ01010632.1, read on the forward strand.
TCTGGTCCTGTGTGAGAGATAGGACACAAATCAAATAGGGAGTGAAATCTTTTATATGGATGTTTACTGCATAAGAAAGTCGTGCTCAATAAAGAGATTCCTCTGAATATTCACCTTCAGCTGTGCATCACTGACAGTGCTGACCTTCCCCTTACACTAAATTTGCCACTTGGAGTTTTGCTGTGAACCATTTGTGGTCTTTTTATCATTGGTTAACAAAACTTTAACAAATTAAAACCAGTGGCTTGTGGCCAGGGGTTAATTTTAATTTGTTAATCTGATGCTCCTTTCATATTTAATTTTTTTTTCAGCTGTCTCGTCTGCCTTCATCTTATGGGAACCTCCATGGGGTGGAATCTTTTCTAGAACAAAGCAAGCAAAAAGTACCTGTGGTTAAATGTTCTGAAGGAGCAGAGTTAGTGGTGTTCATGGCTCTGAGTCTGAAAGTACCTCATTGTTTGCTTGAAGATTGTGCTGCTGTTCTGACCCTGCTCCAACTGAAATTGCACTGTCTCTTTTCATCTTCCTTGGGATGATGGGGCAGACAATTATGAAGAGGGCAAGCTTTGTCTTGAAGCAGGTAATAAATAACCATCTCCATCAACTTACAGTTTGGATCAACTTGTCTGGCTGGAATTACTGCACTTTAACCCATTGGGGTGTAATGAAATAATGAACTATCGTCAAGAAAATTTAAATCTGCTGTGTTTTGAATTTTGGGTGTGTTTTTGCACAAGGCAGCTTTGAGCTGCAGTGCAGAGGAAGGTGGATTTTTGCAAGGAAGGGTTTTAGATTCAGAGTTTAGGAGTGTTAGCATTGCTGGAAAGGTGTTTGCTTCTGAGGCCGTGTAATTTGTGTGTGATAAAACACGCTCGGAGATTGACTTTAAAAGCTGCTGTCATTTGGTGTAAAATTAAGCTGTTCCATTAAAAGAAGGTGTGGATAGATGGAAGCATGCACTGTAATTGGCCTGACAGAGGTGGCAAAGCACTGCCATGCCTTATTAAACCTGTGACAAATAATGGGGTTTGGGAGAGCTTGGAGAAAGGTGTTTGCTTTTGGCACCAACTTCATCATCTTTGTGCAGAATTTGCTGCACACTGGGCTTCCCTGCAGACTCCAGGGAACTTCAGGCATCCCTGGCTGCTGGACAAGAAGTATCTGTATCGTGAAAAGCAAAATGGGATGGCAGTAAGAAACTCTTATTATAGTGGAAATGCTTTGTTTGCTTGGTTGGTCATGGAACAGAGGCCAGGCTTCATTTCAATAATAATTCCAGGATCAATGGTTGAGTAGGGTCTGTAGGACTAGGCCATGGGATCTCCCTGCAGACTGCAGCTGCATTTGTACCAATATGGGGTTTTTATGCCTTTTCTGCCTCTGTACTGAAAAAAACCCCAAAAAAGTCTTAAAACATTGTCCTGAGGCAGCCACGATCCCAGCTCCCTCACGCAGGGGTTAAACCTTGTGTTGCACTGGCCACACTGTGTGGAGAATGCGATTAATTTTTGGTGATTAAGATCCATTTGGGACTGGAGCAGCAGCTGCAGTCTGTCCCAGGATTTGCATCGTGCCTTGGGTGCCTTACCTGGGTGCCGAAGCACTACTTTTGCTTTAGTTCAGCTACAAACCCTCAGCTATCTTGGTCAGCTTTGGGTTTCAGCAGAAGAAATGTTTGCTGGTATCTGAGCCAGCAAAGAGCCTTTGATGCCATTGGGTTGGAAAGTTTGTGCTGAGTGAAAACCAAATCTTAACAGCCGAGCGAAGCACAATGCAGCTCATCACCCAGGGCTGGTTTTGCTTTCCTGATCTGTGAACTTGCCTGGTGAGCAGCATGTGTTGAGTTCAGCAGCTCCAACAAGGTTTCCTTGTGCTGCCCTAAGATTGGTTTTCCGAGATTTCCAGCGTTTGACAACTTGCACTTCATTTTTTTTTTTTTTGGTTTTTCCAGATGCTGACACCTCACTGCAGTGGGAGGTGTGTCAGTGGGGGAATGCACGGGGTCGCTGTTCCCAGCCAGCTGATGTTCCTCAGGCTCCTTAGATGTTTAATAAATGTCCTGTTCTAAAACTTCTGCTGGGAGCTGTAACAGCAGCTCCAAAGGATCAAAAGCTGGTTTGACCTCTCCTTTCTCAAGCTCCTCCTCATCCCAGGAGCTCTGTCTGCTTAAACAAAGAAACCCTTCCCACCTCTCCCCTCCAGCAGTTGCAAACAGGAGTGGCAGACTTTTTTCTCAGAGATACATATTAAAAAGTCATGTAATTAGTCTGCAGCAATTAATTCTCCTGATATGTACCAATGTCTAGTTCAGATCTTTTCTCAGTGCCTGTGGTTTTGTTTTCCATATTTCAGGGTATTTTTCTTGTCCAGTATCTTGTTTTCTCAAGCAAGTTTTACATTACTATTTTGACTACTTTCTTCTCCAATATTAGATCACCAAACTTGTCGTCTTGCTTGCTGCTAATGAAAATAATCTCCAGTAGTCTATTAATACAATATCAATTTTTTAAAAATATATAAATATTACCTTATATTGTTACAGGTGTCATAGATGAAGGTTTTGCAACATGTATGAAATTATGTTCATGTTTGTTCTGACACTGCATGAATTTCATTTTTTTTAATCAACTGAAATGTTCCTATTAGATATACTGAGTGTGGGGGGGCTAAATCTGGATTTAATTTAGGTTTGGAATGTGCTTTTGGCTAGCTTTTGGTGGCCCGGAGATCTCATGACCTGTCCTTGCAAGGATATGAAAATACTTCAGCGTCAGCTATTCTTGCATGATTTTGATGGGCTTTTAAATGGGAACTGGACAGCACAGAGCCTTCATGGGCTCTGGATCTTTCAAGGAATGCAAGTGCAGGGTGTGTGGGTTCATCCCCGGCCGTTCCCTGCCCTGCGCCTCCCACACCGCCTGGCTGGGCTGCTGCTTTGGCTGCACCTCCATGTGGGAGCCGTGCTCCCTCCACCATTTCCTGCAGAAATCCCAGTTCCAGCGTCTCAAATAAACCCTGCTGTGCCCTGGTGCCTCTTTTGCTTGAGCAAACCCTGACAGTTGTGGTGCCTTCTCCACACTCGTGCGTTTATTGTCTCAGCGTGTGTCTGTCCCACCGAGGGAGGAGGAGCTGGACAGGGGAAACGCCATGAGCAGAATCCCACGGAGACACTCCCTGTTTCTGCTGCCCTGTGCTTCTTTTTGGGTTCCCCCACAAATCTGCAACCCTGAGGCTCTTGGTGGGGCTCAGGTTGATTTGTTGTCCCTTTCTTTCCCTTTGCAATGCACTCCAAGAGCCGCCCGAGGCAACCTCAGACCCTTGTGAGGATAAAACGCACCATTCTGGGACCTGTTTGGTGACGACTGATGTTCAGTGTGGGCAGCAGAAATTCAGTGCAGCACTTTCCCATATCCTCTCCTGCTCTGGAATTAATTTCTGCAAGGCCGTTGCTGGGAACAGCATTCCCAGGTTCTTCAGAGCGCCTCGGAGAAACCTTAGCTCGGCTTGCTCATCCAGATGCGCCAGCTGCCCGGCAGCTCGGTTCGATAACTTTGCTAAAAGCGGGCAGTGTGCTTCAGCAAGGCTTGCTCCTAAACCGCTGGAGCCTTGGGAATGGCGCGCTGGGAGCGCACGCCGCCGTGGGAACGCTCGAGGCTGCGCTGGCGCTCGGGAGCGCCGGGATGCTGAGAGCAGGTGCGATCCTGCCCCAGCAGCGCCGGGATGCTGAGAGCAGGTGCGATCCTGCCCCAGCAGCGCCGGGATGCTGAGAGCAGGTGCGATCCTGCCCCAGCAGCGCCGGGATGCTGAGAGCAGGTGCGATCCTGCCCCAGCAGCGCCGGGATGCTGAGAGCAGGTGCGATCCTGCCCCAGCAGCGCCGGGATGCTGAGAGCAGGTGCGATCCTGCCCCAGCAGCGCCGGGATGCTGAGAGCAGGTGCGATCCTGCCCCAGCAGCGCCGGGATGCTGAGAGCAGGTGCGATCCTGCCCCAGCAGCGCCGGGATGCTGAGAGCAGGTGCGATCCTGCCCCAGCAGCGCCGGGATGCTGAGAGCAGGTGCGATCCTGCCCCAGCAGCGCCGGGATGCTGAGAGCAGGTGCGATCCTGCCCCAGCAGCGCCGGGATGCTGAGAGCAGGTGCGATCCTGCCCCAGCAGCGCCGGGATGCTGAGAGCAGGTGCGATCCTGCCCCAGCAGCGCCGGGATGCTGAGAGCAGGTGCGATCCTGCCCCAGCAGCGCCGGGATGCTGAGAGCAGGTGCGATCCTGCCCCAGCAGCGCCGGGATGCTGAGAGCAGGTGCGATCCTGCCCCAGCAGCGCCGGGATGCTGAGAGCAGGTGCGATCCTGCCCCAGCAGCGCCGGGATGCTGAGAGCAGGTGCGATCCTGCCCCAGCAGCCCGGTGTGCGGGGACGGGGTGCTGTGAGCGCCCGGAGGGTGTGCGGCGGGGCCGGGGAGCTCCTGCCCTGCGCACGAAGCGGAGGGCAGCGGTTCGGTGACCGTGGCGAGGGCTCAGCTTTGCTCTCACCGAGTCTGGCTGCCGGCAGTGCCTCCGACGGCCGAGTGAGTCACGTCGGGAGGAGGGATTCGGTAAAACCCCGCTGCAGCGCGAGCAGTAAACAGGAAACCAAGTGCCCGATCTGCTCGCACCGATTGCCGTCACATCGCGCCCAGCGCGTGGATGTGACCCCCATCCTCCCGGGGAGCTGCGCCTGCTACATCGGGCTCCGAAACGCTCGCTCCTCGTCACTCGTGCGTGTGTCAGTGCGGCTGGGGCTGCTGAACCGCTCTGTCAGATGCCGTGACGGCGTGTTTTAATTCGAAACGCACATTTCTGCCTTTAAAAAGTGCTTTGTTCTGGAGAGAGACTTTTTTTGTTGATTTCCTGTAGGTGTAGTTTAGTTTGTGTTGTTTGCCCCTAGTTTTTCCTGCGGGGGGGAGGAAAAGGTTTCGGGTTAGAGCAGGGTGGGAGAGAAGCTGCGTTGTCCCCGCCCGCGCTCTCCTGTCCCCGCCGTGTCGTTCCCGGCCCTCCGGGGGCTCGAACCCGCGGCCCACCGACCCCGGGTC
>VZRQ01010632.1:192270-205948 GCA_013397975.1 Machaerirhynchus nigripectus
CCCGGGAGGGACCCCCGCTGCCCCGGTGCGCCCGGGAGGGACCCCCGCTGCCCCGGAGCCCCCGGGAGGGACCCCCGCTGCCCCGGTGCGCACGGGAGGGACCCCCGCTCCCCCGGAGCCCCCGGGACGGACTCGCTGCCCCGGCTGCAGCCGCGGGGTCACGGCCAGCGGGACCCGGAGGAAATGCCGCGGCAGGAGCGCCTGTGCCCGGCTGTCCCCAGCACCGGGACGCTCCTGCCGGCTGCAGCTCGCAGCTGGGCTCCCGCCGAGCGCGCTCTTCCTGCAGGGAAAATCCCCGGCGCCGTATCGGTAGCAGAGGTGAAACCTTCTAGAACGCGTCCCAAGGGCGCTGTGAAGGCTTTTGGCGCTGCGTCTTCTGTATTCCATCGGCAGAGATTTTTTATTTAGCCTTTAGCAGCGCGGGGTCGAGCTGGCTGTGTGCTCCCCAGATGTGATCCGCAGCAATTAATTCCCTGAGTTAAGCTGTCCGCGCTGCTGCCTTTTCTGAGAGTGGATGAATGGGAATTTTAACACCCGTTTCCACTGGCACTGGAGAATCCTGAAAGCCAGCTCACTTCCCTTCTGCTGTGTTGGTGCTTCAGGATTATCCGGAACAAGAAATAATGGACATTTTTTTAATTAAACCAAAGAGGACTTGGCTGATCAAGGGTTCCAGGATTTCTCCTGCAGGGTAATTTCTCTGACTAGATTTTCTCTGACTTTAGAACAGAGAGTTGTTTAAAGAGAATTCCTCGCAGAGAAACAAACTGCAAGTTGGGCAACCTGAGTGAAACTCTGCAGGCAGCGCTACTGAGAACCCTTGGATCCAAAACTCTATAAAATTGGGCAGCAATATCCCTCTCCTGCCTTAATAATAAGCTTTTTAAGGTTCTTCTCCAGACTTTAGGGCCTTTATTTGTATTTTCCTATCTGTGAACTTGAGAGGAGATCTCTGATGCGGAATGTGTTTGGCTTAAATTCTCTACACCTCTTCTTATTGGTACACAGTTATATCTTGATATTTGGGATCAGGCTGTGAGGCTTTTTAGGATCTGTTAAAAGAACTACTTTGATTCACAAGTAAGATACAGATCTGACCCGTTAGACTCCTGGTAGAATTTGGGCCTGCCTGTTGTACATTTGAATTTTCTTATTTAAATGACTGGGCTGGAACAGTTGCTGCTGCATCCCCAGCACGCTGTGGGGAGCAGGGACGGGGTGTTTTGGGGCAGGATGTTCCTCCTCTGCTCGGGAACCCCTCTGTGGGATGGGGGTCAGCTTTTACACCCACCCTAGAGCAGGAATGGGGCCAGAGTTGAAGTGGTGAGCACCCAGGAGTGCTGCTGAGAGGGGCAGGTCTGACAGTCTGGTATAGAATAAGCCAGGTAGCTAAAATAAGATGGAAAATATTTGTACAGACCTTTGGGGCGGGTTAATTAAGCGCATTCACATCATAAACCATCAGTTTCTTATTTACAAAGGAGAAGGTTTGCTGACCTTCTCAGCATCTCCACACTGCAGAGGTGAATTGGCTCCAGAGACACCTGGGAGTTTTCTGTTGGAAAAGGGAGCTTTGGTTCGGGTCTCTTTACTGTGGTTAAACGTTTCATGATGTGTTGCAGCAGCTTGTGTAACATTTAGGATGCTCTGGGTGATCTTGGTCAGCTTGGACTTTCCCACCTTAAATTTCTTACCTTTGGCAGCTTTCAGTTCAAATAGCATTACTAATAGCTTTCTTCTTAAAATGTTGCCTTGTTAGGGGGGATTTATGTAACAAGACAACAAAAAGCACAAGGTAAAATACCAAAGCTCTGCTTTAAGCTTATAATTTGCTGTGTGATGAGTTAAATCGTTGTTTCTGTTTGAAGGTTTGCCTGTCCAAACACATTTTCCACATGCATAACAAACATGGTTGAAAAAACCCCCAAAGTAGGGGATAAATACATTAAAAAAAAAAGAAAAAAGAAAAAAAAGTGGTATTTAGCCAAATAGCCTGAACTTACTCTCAAGGCTGTGAGTGGTAAATGCAGGGGATGATCAGGGTTGCTTGGTAATGGTAATCTGAAGTGAGCACTTTCACATTTGAACATTTCACATGGGTACCTCAGCACAGGATTTTTCTGTCCACAAGCAGAAGCTCTGTTCCAAGCACAACTGAAGAAATTTAAATGTATTGTGACTATATGAGAAAATTATTGATTACGATGTCGTTATCATTATTCTCATTCACGGGGCAAATGTGCTTTGCTCTCTCCTATCATCAAGAATAAACTATATTTATCTATTTGCATCAAACTTCTGCTTTATCTTCCTTGCCTGTGTGGACTGGCTGATTGTGCTGATCAGTTGTGTCTGCATTTCCTCTTCAGTTTCACTTTCTTCCACTGGAATCAGCGGAGTTGGTCTCTCTCTGGGCACTTCTGGGGATGAATTTGGGCAGTTCTGTGCCTGTGTCTCCCCAGGTGGGAGCTGCTTTTGACCTGTTTGACCCCACTTTTCAATTTATCTTGTTTCCCATGTACTTGTGCTTATCTACACTTCAGTCTTGATGGCTTCTCGAGTGCCTCGTCATTCTGGAATCACTTTTTTATCATTCTAATGGGCTTTGTTTATTAATCCTCCTCTTCTCCCTCCAGCCTAAATCTGTGTCATTTCTCCAGATGGGAATTCAGGTACCAGGCTTTGGGGAGGTTCAGCCTTTCTCCCCTGGCAGCTGCAGATGTGTCTCAGCAGGTTGGAGCAGCCGTTCCTGGTGTTGCTCAGGTGTTTGCAGAGGCTGTGCTGCTGTTCCCTCAGTCCCACCTGACATCCCGGCCTTGTCCTGGCTGTGGCTTCCCTTTGGGATTTCATATCCAAACTGGATCGGAATTCTTCTCATTTTGTCTTGCCTGCACTCGTGTCTGTTGTTCTCGTCACCCAATTTTGTCCTTGTTTTTGGCATCTGACTTGAGCTGAGGTCTGTCCCAGGCCAAAGCCATCCTAACTCCACGAGGCGATCACTGCCCAGACATCATCTCTGTTTCTCTTTCCTTTCTCTCCCTTTGCTATTCCCCCTTTTTTAAAATCCAATGGAAAGTTCTCCTTATCTCACATCTCTCCTGCCATCCCCACTGTGGTTATTAACTCTGGAGGGATTAAATGATCTCAGTGTTCAGGCTGAGTGAGTGCTGCTGGTTGCTCTGCTGCCTGAATTTCAGACAAGCCACCTCGGCCTTTTTCCCTGCGTGCCCTTCCTGCTGCTCGGAAGGTGCTGTAGAAACCCCTAAAAACACTCGACTGTTCATTTTCCCAAAGCTTTCACTTCTCTGTAGGCTTCAAAAAGAACATCAGCAGGCATTTGCAGAGCTGAGAGTACTCTGTGTGTTTCTGGAACCTGCAAAAATGTGAGAAGGAGAGGGAAAACAACGCGCTGTTTCCTTGCACTGATGGGTGTTGTGCTGCATAAAAAATGACAGGTGGATGGATCAGTGTTCAGATCGGCTTTTAGACACCTCTGATTTCACATTTTGTGTCTTTACTGCTTTCCAGAGTGTTCCTTTGCTGCTGTGTAGGTTGGAGGTCAGAACAGGCCAGTGCTGAGCGGGAGCAGTAACTGATAAACAGGAGCACTGAGTGAGAGATTAAACTAATATTGGAAATTACAGCCGATAAAAGTATCTCGGAAGCTTGTCAAAGGGCTTTTGGCTCATGTCTCCTCGAATGGAACAGTTAAAGACTTTGCAACCAGTGAGATACACTCGGGAAACTGTTTCCAAGGTGCTTAAATCACCTGTAGCCAGGGGAAGTCCAGTGGTGTCTTGTGTTCCACTCCTCGCTCGCTTTCCCTTACCAAGTGCATGCAGAGGGTTGGGTTTTGGTGGGGACACGTAAAAATTCAAGGTTGGGTTCTGCTGCACGGACAGGTTTGTGTCAGGAGTCTCCTTTTTAACTTGGTTTTCTTTTTTTGTTTGTTTGGTTGGTTGGGGTATTTGAATTTATTTATTTTTTAAATTTTATTTCTTGGAACCCTGGGAAGTGCACTGGTCTTTTCCTTTCTGAAACGTGACTCCCCCAGGATGGCTGGGCTCCTCTCTCAGGGCAGCCCTGGCCCAGCTGCAGCACTTGCTGACCTTGCCCTGATCAAATTAGGGCTTTAAACTTGGAGCTAAGAGAGGATCCCTCTTCTCTCACTCTCCTGGGCAACCTTTATTTCTCTCCTGAACTGTAAGCACTGACTTGTTAGTCCAATTTAGAGACAAAGGGATATTTAACATTATTTGGAAAATAAAAGGATATTTAACACTATTTGAAAAATAATCTGACAGTCTACAGCTCCTTGCAGATAATTTTTTTTTTTTAAATCTGTTTAAAAAGTCTGGAATATCTGGTATTGCACCCTGGGATTTGCAGTTTTCGAATGAACACAACATCCTTCACAAGGCCTCGCCTCGGGGGAACACCTCAGCAGCTCTCTCATGATATGAGCTCTGATAATACACAGAGCTGCAAAACTCCACTGAGGCCACTTTCAGCCAAGTTGTTTTTAAAGTGTCTAATTTCCTGAACTGAATTAAGACTTGGTTCCTGTTTCCTTCTCCCAGCGTGGATTTCTGTCACCAGTTAATTCTCTTAGCGGGAGCACGTTCCGGAAAGGGGTTGGGCATCTGCTACTCCCATCATTTGAAAATTACTGGAAAGCTGAAAGAAAAAGGGGAATTTGTTCGTAATGAGACATTTTACTGTCCTTTACATTGTTCTTTAGCAAGAATTGGGCTTTTTTTTTTTTTCTTAAAGAGTTGACCAACAAATTTTTTTTCCTAAAGAGTTGACCAACCAAAAATTATTGCTGTCTTTGAAGGGTAGGACAAAGTTAGCTCTGTGCCCTGAGTTACCTCAGGCTGCTGTAGCTGCACCCCCTGATCAGACAAAGCTGAATCATTTTTCCAGCTGAACTCTCACTCTGTTTAGAGGAGTTGGTGTGAGAGGGTCACTAATGGACGGTCTGCTCTTTTAAACACCGAGAAAACAAAAAGTGTGGAAGAAATAAAAGCATCAAGGGCTGAGGGACCCAAGTGGGACGGGGCTGAAGGCTTTCCAGGGAACAGCCTCTTCCCAGTGTTCGCTTTGGGTCGGAGGAGAACGTGGCCAGGTGTGAAAGGAATAAATACTGCAGACAAACTTAGTAAAATAAGCTAAAATCTTGTTTTCCAAACCCTCTTGCCCACAGGTACTGCCTTTAAATGAAAGAGTTAATTGACTTTATAAGTTTAGTTAAAATCTTCTTGAGCAAAAGCTGATTCTGGCAGGGAGGGAGAAGCACATTTTAATCCTCAATACACTTGGTTATTTCAAGTTTGTCTCTTCTTCTTGCACAGCCCTCTGGAAATCATACTGGATTTGATTATTTAAACTCAAAAATACATGCTTTAAGCCTAAAAATACATTGTTTCAACTTACAAATGCTTTAAAATCCTTTCTCTTACACTCTAAAGTCTTTGATTAGTTGAAAGTCTTTGACTTATTTAGGAAGAGGGAGTGAGGATAGTGAGGTTTATTGTTTTAGTGCAAAGGCAAGGAAATTGCTTCCCAAACATGTGCTTGTTGTTAAGTCAGTGTACATGCTGGACATGTGTTTGAGATTTCTGGAGCTGCCACTACCTTGGTTTTTTTTTTAAGATCATACTGTAAAGTAAGTTACAGTAAACAGTTCTTATGAGAGAAGTTTTTGATAGGTTTTTTGTGGAAAAACCTCAACAAAACCATTAGTTGTTCTGGGGTTTTTTTTCCTCTTTTCCCATTTTTTTTCTTAACAGTTCTGCCTGTGCTGTTGCTGTTTTTATTTGAAAACACGTATAAGTTTGTTGGCCTTGTACCCAAAACATCTTGACAACATGTTACTCTCTTCCTTCCTTTCCCTTTCGTATTTTTGGAATTTCATACTGGGACTTTTTTTGTTGTCTTCAAGCCATTCATGTGAGACTTGGAGAAGCTGCAATACAGTCACTGGTTTTAGGAGAGTGTGCTGCTGGGCGTAGTGCTGAAATAGGCATTTTTAATCTGGCGGGGTTAATTTTTCACCGACGGGAACTCTGTGTTGTAAGGGGCAAAACCCAGGGAACAAACAGCCCCTGAGGTGTGATTGTGACTGAAAAAAGTACAGTCCTGTGCGTGGCTGTACAAACACAGACCCAGAGCTCAACTCCGTGTTTGTTAGCATAAAAAAATCTTAACAAAATCATAAAATTTGGATGACGCTGCTTTTGGGCACGGGAGAGAGCGCGGAGGGGAAGTTTATGGGATCCACGCCGGTGTGGGCAGCCAGGCTGGCTGTGCCTGTGCTGCAGGGGCAGTGGCTGATGCCTGGGGTGGGAGGCAGAGGCACCTGCAGCAGGGAGGGACAGCAGGCTGGCTGTGCCTGTGCTGCAGGGGCAGTGGCTGTGGCTGATGCCTGGGGTGGGAGGCAGAGGCACCTGCAGCAGGGAGGGACAACAGGCTGGCTGTGCCTGCGCTGCAGGGGCAGTGGCTGTGGATATTGGCTGCAGGAGCTGTTGGCTGGGGTGGGAGGCAGAGGCACCTGCAGCAGGGAGGGACAGCGCCGTCACTCCGCACGCGAGCTCCGGCACTCGGGGCTCGGCTGTTCCGCTCCCTTTGGGTGAGCAGCTGGTGGCAAAGCCGATCCCGACCTTTCCTTGTTCCCATCAGTGACGTTTGTAACGAGTCCTGCGCTGGTACAGCGTGAAAAGAACGGCGGGAGCTTGGGTTTTTGATTCTTTTTGCTGTTGTGCTCCTGTTGTGCATCGCTCCTCTAAGCTGGTGTGTGTGTGTGTGTATGTGCTCTGAGCAGCCGGCGCAGCACCCAGAGCCTTGCCTTGAGCTGGCTCTCTGAAACTTTGCCTCTGAATTTTGCAGGATCCGGAGAGGGATGGAGACTCCCTTGGACGTTCTGTCGAGAGCAGCATCTCTGGTACACGCTGACGATGAGAAGCGTAAGTCCCCTGCCTTGCTGCATCCAGCTGCTTTATGTCTGCACCGTGCATCAGCCCAGAGGCTGGTTTGATCCAGCCTGGGATTTTGCTGAGTCCAAGATGTGTGGAAAGCTGTCTTCAGGGTCATGCAGAGGCGCAGAAAACCCTTCAGAGGTTGTTTTCCTCAGGTGCAAACCCAGCACCTCGCATTTAAATTGGCCAGCGGGCAGCAGAGAATCATTGTTGTTATTCTGAAATGAACCCATGGGAAGGTGCCTCTCTTTTCCCAGCTGCATTTGTGCTGTTAGCAGAAAAAAAGTTGTGATGGAGCTGCTGCCAAACTAAGGCCAGCTGAGGAACTCAGACTCCCTGATAACCTTGGTTAGATCTGTTCTCATTTCAGAACACACAGCTGGGTGGGCACCAGCGGGTTGCAAAGACTTCAGCTGATAAAAACTCTCAGAGTGACTGTGGTCATTAGTAAGGAGCTCTTCACTTCCCTTTCACTTCACTACCAGGGAATTACAGGGTTGTAACATAGTCACAGGCTCACATTGCCCATTTTTTGGGTAATATTTTTGCTTTTACCATTCAGAGTAAGAGCTTCAGGTGGGCTAACCAATGTTGGAGTGATACTTTCAATTCTGCCAAGCTGCAGTGCCACCTCACAGATCAGACTGTCACCTGCACGCTCAGTGGTGAGTGTCCTTGGTGCTTTCTGAGCAGTGTGTGCACTTTGGGTACCACCCTCAGGAGGTGCTGCCCAGAAAAATGGTGTTTTGGATTTCGAGCTGCTTTTGTGAGCAGCTTCTCTGCACGAAATCCTTCCTCCGTTCTGGATATATTTTTGAAAACTATTTGCCTTGAACATGGAATAAAATAATTGGTTTGCTGCTGTAAATCTGCTTTGTGATGAACGTTGGTTTTGCTGCTCTTGCACGTTCACTGCACTGCTGGGTAAGTGCCAGGTTTTCAGTGGTGCCACTACAGAGGGATGGTTTGGTTGATTTGCCCCAGTTATTGACTGTTACTGGTAAGATGAACAGCAGTGGAATTGCTTGAGGAAATAATTCCAACCACGAGTCTGGCCCGGGGAGGGGGATTTCTTTTGGCTACGTTTAAAAAAAAGTGTATTTTGAATATGTATTCTCAATTTTCTTGAGCTTAAACGCATTCCTTTTGGTTAGCTATTGCCTGAGAGTGTAGTTTGATTTTGAGCTGCACAGGGTAGGAATGCTGGGCTGGATTTAGAGAATCCAGAGGAAGTCTGATTCAGTGCAAGTTGCATGTGAGGGAGCTGATGTGTATCTGGTTCTAATTTACATTCCTTTAGTCTTACCACTTAGACTTAATTAGATTTATGCCACTCTGCAGCTTCTAACTTGTGCTGTCTCCAGCTTGCCCTGCTGTTGGATCACACCCCAAAGAGGAGCTGCTGAGAGGAAGAGATGAGCAGAGCAGTCCCTGAGCTTGTGCCTTTGTGTGCCAGCTTTAGGACTTCATTCTGGGCAAAAAGAAGTTAGTTTGGAAGTTAGTTTTAATCTCGAGTTTAGCAGTTTATGCTTGAGCTTTCAGTGAGGTTCTAGCAGTGGTGCTGTCTGCATTGCTGTACCCCCACTCCCTTTGTCCAAAACGGAATTCTGCAGAGTTTCCAATATCCCAGTCATGAGCAGGAGTGCAGGAATATCCCCAGTATTTGTAATTTAGTGCTTTGAAACGTGAAGGATCCTCTTATCTCTGTGGGCACTCACTGCAGGGCCAAGTAATACTGAAGTGTCTTAGTGTATATACAAATCATGAACTGTTTGAAACAAATGCTTTTCAACTTACTGAGCACTTAAAGAAATGAATTACACCTCAGCCAGCAACCAAGTACCACACAGCTGCTCCCTTACATGTCCCCAGCCCTGCTGGGATGGGCAGAAGAATCAGAAAAAAGGGGTAAAACCTGTGGGTTGAGGTAAGAACAATTTAATTGTTGAAATAAGCTAATTATGGTAATGAAAAGAGAAAATAAGAGGAGACAGAGGAATAAAACCCAAGCCAGACCCACTGACTGGTGGCCCCCCAGGTGATTCCCCCAGTTTCCAGCCTGGCCAGGATGTTCCTTGGTCAGTGATAAGTTAACCCTGGGTGCTGCTTTCCTCTCTGGCTGAGCTCAGGAACCGTGGGCTGCATTTCAACAGCTCCCACTTTAAATCACCCCGCGCTGGTTAGCAATGAAAATTTCTGAACCACATTTGTGTAACTGCCGTGTCACGGGGTGGGGGGAGATGAATGATGGAGCAGGAGTGGCTGCTGCAGTTTGGTGTTTTAACTCTTGCCACGGAGACGTGAGCAGTTACCGTGGGACAGGGGGTCTGTCATAAAGAATAAAGAGACGGCTGAACAAAAGGAGCCAGGCAGTGATGTCACCACGAGCCAGACTCGTTCAAGGCTTGTCACTAATTCCTGGCTGTCACTAGTGGAGGAAAGGCCCTAAAAAGTCTGTTTGCCCTGGTGAGCAGCTGTAGGTCACGTGCAACTGTTCCATCTGTAAAGTGGCACCTGTAAGGTTTTGCTGGGATCTTTCCAGGGCTTCAGGAGTGGGATTTAGGAGGAGTAACCACCTCTGTGATGTGCATCTGTGCTGGTTTTTTACTGTTATCACACCTTAAACCTTACAGAATGTGGGGTTTTGTAAACTTGATTTTTGCAGTTTCCAATGAGATGTGATTGACACTCATTGCTCCTCTGTCCCTCTTCTCCCCCTGCACTGCTCTTGCTGGGGTTGTTCTGATTTCTCATCTGCCCAGGCTTCAATTTGGCTGCTTTTAGAGGAGCACAGGAGAGGCTGGTAGGGTTTAAGCAAGTATTCAAGCAGTAAGGAGGATTATCATTTTGTATTTATCTCGTATAAGGGGTTTGGGAACTGGTCTTTTAGTCATAAACAGAGTTTTAGGAGCATAATCTTGCTGTTGAGAGAACAGGGAAGGAAAATACTGAGCAGGACTTGTGCTTGCAGATTGTCTTGTGAGCACTGTGTGGATTTATAGTAACACTTTACCCACACTTCCCTCCAATACGTAAGCCCAGTTTAAAAATATGGGAAAGAATGAGAAAAACTGTGTCTTTTCTCACTCTCTCAGGGTAATTTAGTGAAAACTCTGCTGGGGGCAAGCAGGAGAAAATACACTTCCACAAGGAAATGGAAGGTTTGGAGACAGCTCATAAATGGCACCACCAAGTCCTGGGTAACAGCTTTGTGCTTCAATGCCTTGAACCAAATCTGTACCTGGGGAGCCTTGATTTGTGTTTTGCAAAACTGACAGAGAGCTGCATTAAGGAAAAAGGAATTATCTTTGGTGAAGCCATGCTCCTTGCACGTGTGCCATCAGTCACATGTGTGCAGGGAGGCCTGGAACTGCTGCCCCACACTTCTTGCCCGTGAACACTGTCATTGTTTGGCAGCAGTTGCTTTTATGTGGTTTAGTTTAATCCACTTCAAATAATGAAGGCAGACCATACAGTTGATATTTCTGGTACAGAAGAATTATTGTGCTTTAAAATCCCTGCCCTAATCCGCTCTGTAACAAAACCCTGGTGTAGACAAGAGCCACCAGCCAGTTTTTACTGCTCCTCACTGGTAGCAGGAGTTCATCAGGAGCACGAATTTTGTGCTGGCTGCCACCTCCTCATGAATAAATATGCAATTATTTGGTTTGGATAGCTGATCCCAAAAAAAGATTCTGCTTCAAGGCTGAGTTGAGGAGAATTTATTATTTTTTAGCACCGTTGGAGAAGATGGTGACTCTGTAAGCTTATTCTTTTAAACACAAAACAAGCAGGTTTTATAGCAGAATCAGGTCTGAGTGTTGTTATTTGTGTTGGAGATATTAACGATGAAACGTTTCCAGCATCACCAGGACTTTCCACCCACGCTGCTGCTGTTTGTTGTGTAAAT
This sequence comes from Machaerirhynchus nigripectus, assembly GCA_013397975.1. Taxonomy (NCBI): domain Eukaryota; kingdom Metazoa; phylum Chordata; class Aves; order Passeriformes; family Dicruridae; genus Machaerirhynchus; species Machaerirhynchus nigripectus. The sequence continues at coordinate 203,158 of VZRQ01010632.1, forward strand.
TTATGGCAAATTATGGGCTGTGAGCCCGAGGCAGGACTTAATATCAATGTTTGCAGAACTTCCAAGAGCTTCCATCCTGCTGTGGGAACAGTTACGTCAGCACTGAGAATACCTCGGATCCTGGAGGTGTTTTGGGTGGCTAAAAGTGAGGAATTGGATGGAATTTGCTCTGTGAAGGCAGTTGGTGCAAAGAAAGTCTCAAGGATCGTTTGCAGTTTGATTTTTTTTTTTTTTTTTGAGGATTGGGAGGTTTTTCCAGCATAATTTTGGTTGTGTGGGGTTTGTTTGTTTTTCTTTTTTCCTAGAGATTCATCTGCTTCAGACAAGTGGGGAACAGGAGAGCATTTTTGCACAGAAGTGAAGCAGCAGTTTCGGGTCACAATCCGTGTTTATTTTCCATTTGCAACTTCACCCCATTCCGAGTAGAAGTGGGAGGAACTGTAGTGTTTGTAGCAAAGACAAGAAATATTCTCCAGCGAAATGTTACTCAAAACAATGAAAAATTTCCAGGAGAACCTACTCTTATGGTGTGACCTGCCCTTTGTACTTTGATTTGCACGTGCAGGTCCAAAGCAGCATGTCTTGTAACAAAGGGATGAATGGGAAAGGTCTTGGCTGAGTTCTGAATTAAGGGAGATTTCAGCAGTGCTGCTCGCTCGTGGAACTTTGGCTCCAGGGGTGGAAGGGAACCCAGCTGGTTTAATAAAGGCATCCTGGAGCGTGTTTAGGGTTCTTTTGACATCTGAAATACGTTTGTGTCCTTTAGAAATTCCTTGCTTTGGAGAGTGTTGGGTTCTGTCCCTGTACCTGGGAGTCACTCTGGAGACTGACTAAATCCCTGTCTTGGTTTCTCCCAATTTAGCCTAAATAAGAATTTACCTTATAATGGAAAGGTTGTATGTGAAGCTTCTGCTAAAAATCTTCCTTCCTGTGACTCCCAGGACTCCTCCAGTAATGAAGTTTTTTGTTTTGTAGGACAATACTCGCTGCAGTCCTGCTTGGCTGAGGGCAACACAACCACTCCAACTCAGATTTTTCTTTTGCACTTTGTAAATGAATTTAACAGTAGTTTGTCTGCGTGTTGTTTTTCAGTGCTTGTAGTGCTTGGGGGGTTTTAATCAGGGTTTTTGTCAGCTCTTGGGTGTCTCTTATGAATGAACCCAGCACAAACTTTCATTTAGAGCTTGCCAACTCCTTCAGAACCTTCTTTGGTTGACAGGAGGGTAAGAAGTTCTCCAGGATAATTTCTCATATGAGTATAAATGGATTCACCACATGGATGTTTGTTTCTTCTTTTATGGCTAATTAAAATATTGATTTCATTGTCTTTTTGCCGGGTTGGTTCAGAGAAGAGGCAGATATTTGATATACACAAAGAGCTGGTCTTAAAAATTAGAGGTGTGATTAGAGTAGTGGTGTTCTGCAACTCACTTTAATATCCTGGATTCTTTAATTGTGGAAATTATTGTAGTTGTAATTAAGTAACTGATGTTTTTTTATGATCTAGCAACCGTGCTTGTGGTCAGAGCTTGTTTGTGCTGTCCAGCACAAGAGAAACTGAAGTTTCCTGAAGGAAAAGCTCTGATTTCTGAGGAGCAGCGTCAGCAAAAATCTACATTTGTAATCCATTAACAGCTATGAGAGGTGCTAAAAGTACATTTATCAGTTTGTCATTTACGTAATGTTTGATCAGTGGTGGAGTGGAATTTGTGACATAAATCATCCTTTTTGTTGTTGTTGTTGTTTTTTAAAGGAAGGAGGAGAAGTATGGGAATGTGATGTTTCAGCTGAGTAATAATGTGATGGAAAACCAGAAGTGGTTCAGTCCTTGCGATGCAGCCTGAATCATCTGAGGTTGTATGAAACCCAAAAGCTTGAAATAATAAAACTCTGAGTAATAACATGCAGAGTGTTCTGCTTTTAAATCGATGAGCCACACAAAAAACACTGATATCTCCTCTGTTTTAAATACCAGTAAATCTGGTTTTTAGTCAAATATCTGAATGGCTGAATTCCTGGCCTTCTGCTTTTTGTCTTTCCAAAACCTTTAGCTATTTGTATCACTCGGTATCTCACAGAGGAGCTTCCTGTGAGTGCTGTCAGGGCCATCCCATTGATTTTAGGATTTTTCTTGGAAATAAGGAGCGTTTCGTGGGGCAACTGCTTGCTTGGCTTGTTTTGTTTTAAAAAAACCAACGAATTATCCTTACCCCCAGAAAGTTTCACCCTCTTTTTCTCCGAGTTTATTGTAGCAAGTGAATAAAAGAACGTTTTCAACTTGTTAAATAGGCTGGAAAATGGGGCAATTGTCTGCCTGGCGCCTCGATGTGTTTTAGTAGCCGGGGAACCCCATTAGCAGAGCCAGCGGAGGGCTGGAAATTCCAGCAGGAACAAAGGGGCCTGCGTGTTCCTTTGGAATTCATTTTTCCCGAGTTCAGCTGCCTGCAGTTTGTAAACACGTCCCAGCATCCTGCAGCATCCCAGGTGTTCCTGCCCGGAGCTCTGGAGCAGCGGCAGCCGCACAATGTGGCTTTTCTTGCCCAGCCCTTTGCAGCTCACTGTGGGTAAAACAGGGGCTGCTGGAGTTCCCCCCCCGAGTAAGCGGTGTTTGCTGAAACGTTACCTCTTCAAACGTTGTCTGGCAAGTGGAGGGGGAGGAATCTCCTCGCTGGGATGGAATTTGCTGTCAGATACCGAGCAGTGCTCTGAAAATCGCAGCTGGCTGAGCGCCGCGTGGGAGCATATCCCGTCCCCATCCCCATCGCATCCCCGTCCCCATCGCATCCCCGTC
>VZRQ01010635.1:188-10774 GCA_013397975.1 Machaerirhynchus nigripectus
TGGGTCATCAAGGATTATTCAAGGCTTCTTCTATCCCCAGTATGGATGTCAGAGTCTGCGTGTTACTGTACAATGCCAGGTCAGGGTTTTTTAAAAAATAATTTTTATGGTTTTCATTAAAAATGTGGCCAAATAGTAAATTCTCGTGCAGTTTCCCAAAAGTGGGTCCCATCAATATCATAGCCAAATCCTCACCTGATATAAATGAGTATTGCTTCCCTGAATTCACAATCACAGACAAGATGCTTTCACTCTGGGCAGTCTCTTTTACTTAGACAGCTGGAGTGACCCTTGTCTTTGCTATCCTCTCTGTCTCTCCAGCCGAGGGATCCCAGGGGACCACATGCCATACAAGCTGCTGATTTGTGCGTTTGCTTTAAACATTTCAGCCATAGCTCAGGACAACAGGAGTCCTTCTCTGTGAAAAATCATGACAGCTGCCCAGTTTTCATGTTGAAAGGCTAGACACTGAAAATGTCTGTAAGTAAACACTCCCTTTAAGCTATATGCTGAAAGGATGCAACAGTGTTAGACTTTCTATCAAAGGCAAAAATTGTAGCCATGGTCTATGAAAGACAGTAAACTGTAGCAGAAAATTCTGGGAAAAAAAATGATGCTAAAATTAACAGCACCGTTTGTCTGAAAAGTCAAAAACAGTCTTACTGGTCCAAGAAATTGATGAGAAATGTATTTGGGAAGAGTTATATACAAACTGTCTTCTTGTACATGTGGAAGTGTAAGACCTGCTGATTCCTTAAATTTCTCTGAAGAAGCAAGATAAAACAGTTCTACTTTTGTTTTCTGCTTTCTACGTAAAACTTGGAAAGCTATTCTTCTGTTGGTAAACCAAATCTAATCCTAATAGTATGAGTGTTGTCATTATTATTACTATTACTATTATCGGTGTTGTTTTTATTAAAGACCATAAAATTACTTCATCTATATGATGGAATAACACAATGAATCATATTATAGCTCTAATTGCAGGATTAGATCCAATGATTATAAAGCTGGTAATTTTTAAGAAGGCTGTTAACTATGTTTGTTACTACAAAGAAGTTGTTTAGGCATAAACATCCTTTTGTTTCTTCTCACAAAACTGCCCAACTCTCTCCATTACATTCTCTTAATTTTACAGGTTATTTGTTAAAGAGAGCTGCATCCCAGAAATGCTTATATTAATGTGTATTATTTACAGAGTATTAAATTTCTCTTTACAGATCTACTTCCAAATACTACTAGAGGTAGTATAAAAAAATTCTGATTTATTGATTCCTACAGACGTTTTTTTGCTGAGCTGCACAGTGAATTCAAGTCAGCTAACAAACCTAGTTACATTTAGTTACGTCTAATTGGTCAGAAGTCAGACTTGGTGATCTTGGAGGCCTTCTTTGATTGTGTGTCCTGCCCGTGGCAAGGGGGTTGACCTAGATGACCTTTAGAGGTCCCTTACAACCCAAACTAGTCCATGGTTCTTTTTTGTGGTTCTATATACACCAGTACTTAAATGGCTCTGTGGGGGGTGTGTGTGTGTGTGTTTGTGTCTGCATGTATGCTTCTGATTTTTTTTCATCAGATACAGAGGCTATGCATATTGGTGCATAATTTCAGAAGAATGGGAAAATCTGCTCTACTTTAAATAAATAACTGTGCTGTATTTCCTGTGTATCACGACTTCAGGATGGAGAGTTTCTCCTCCCCCCTTCCATGTACAAGATGTTGCTGCACACATCCTCTCCCATTTCCAGCTCAGCCCAAAATGCAGAGCTAATCAGGGTAACAGTGTCACATGTTTGGAGTTTGGATATTGTACTCATTGGCACAGTAAACCTGCATGAGGCAGGTAAAAATAAGATTAGGTGGTCACCTCAGCAGGCTCTTGAAAGCTTATGAACCTGCCTTGGGCCCTGACTGTCCATGTGGGATACACTTGGGGCATAGCTGCAGGTATTTGCAGCTGGGCCTGTGGCTGCTGCTAGTCATTCCTTAGCTTGGGATCTGATTTCTTTGCATGCCTTCCTTTCAAGCCAGCTTAGGTTCTGAGGAATGAGAACACCAGGAGTTCATCCCGCCCCATGTGAAGCCCTGGAAGAAAATGACCTGCATTTTTCCACCCTGCAACATTAATTGGTCTAATATTAGAGACTGTTCTCATCCTCCCTTAGCACCAGTAACAATGAGGATCTTGTGGTGACCTTGGCAAGTGGTCCAGTTACTGTGAAGACCCAGGACAGGGGTTTTGCAGGTGTTACAGATGGTTTCCTCTGTCATCCTAAATGTCTTCTAGGACCTGCATGCACTTCCCTTACACACTGAGCAGCAGGCTGGAATACCACATAGACTAACTAAGCTGTTTCAGCAGTAGCTTGGGGACATGTAGGCTCTCTCAAGTATTTGAACTGTGAGAGATGTCTGTTCTTTGATAACACAGATTATGTGACTGCCTGAAGCACCAGAAAATCTTTGCTGGCACTGTTTAACAAAGCTCTGCAGCTGGATCCCCACTGATCCAGCCGACAGAGGACTGATTCCTGCCAACAAAAGAAGCCTGTACACCCCACAGAAGAGAGCTCTGAGTAACAATTTCAAGCATGTCATGAAGTCACCAGAGCTTACAAAGAATCAGAGTCAAATGTAATGTGTCACAAGTGCCAATTAAATGCTTTTACAATTAGTGCTTCATGGTCTAGGAGAAAAGAATAGGTCCAGAAGGCAGAATTTACTCTTGATTTCTCAAGCACGTTACTACAAGGAAGCTGAGGGAGAGCTGCCTTGATGAATTTTAGATGAAGTCTTAGAATGACCTTTGCAATCACTTTCTGGTGTAGTATTTTAATATTCTTCAAAAACTGACAAATCTTCCCCCTGGAACTGCTAAGATACCCAGACAATAGATGTGATTCTTCTGGAGAAAAGCAAGCATTTCAGCAACGAACTGCTAAAGAGCACTAGNCTAAATGCAGCTAAAACCAAAGAATAGTGTGAATAAAATGGGTAAGGGAATATGAATAATCACAAAATCTTCTTTTCTTCCTATTGTTATCTGTTTATAAACTGTTGGAAGTTAATTCTTTTTAAATATTACCTCTTAGACAGCTGTAGCCTTTGGATTTCTGTATCACCAGAGAATGAACTAGAGAGAGCTTTGTTCACATGTTTGTGGACTCTTCTATGGTGACCCACACAACAAATTGGGTGGTTATAAATGACTGAACCTGAAAAACTCACTCTCTTTTTTTTTTTTTTTAATGTTGGAAGATTCCTCCTAATTAAATTTGCATTTGTAAGGAGTTACCTTTTCCCCACATCCAAGATTTTAGTCTATCGCTAATCCTCATTTAGAAGTGGCAGCTTTAAAATTAGTTTAATTGCTACTTTTTAAATCAAGGGTAGTTCCAGAATGGGTTTACATTTATTTTTTTTCCCTGAGAGAAAATTAAGAAATAGAAATTTCTTTTCAATTCCTTCTTCTGCTGGGTGTTTGCTGTTTGCTTCTAGAGCTTTGGCTGAACCACTGATTCTCAATGTATTGTGCTGGTTGAGTGAGGCTACACAAGAGTCTTTGTTTAAATATATTAATAGGAGAGAGCTCTGGCTAGAGCTGAGAATGATGGGACAGATACCAAGCAGGATCTGCAGATTGGTTGCAGTGGACTAGTGGTAGATAAGGCAACGAGCAATAACAAATCAACAAGCTGGCTGGCCATGTTTCATGTGTTGGAAGGTGTATCTTAGCCACTTCAGTGGCTGTATTTAACAATTTGGGTACTCATCAGTAACTGAAGTTTGTTTCACACTGTCTGAACAATTGCAAGATGTATTTGACTTGAATGCCAAGCAAGTATGCTGATTGCACATGGCACTGGGCCTGCTCTTACCAGCATAAGAAAATGCCATTGTGAAAGTCGTCTTATGGTCTTCAGTTACAGTTGGATTGTGCTGTACCTCCACCTGAATTCCTGGGGACCTGAGGGAGTCCTGCCTGGTGCCTGGTGCTGGTCAACATTGCCTATCCTGGGATAATGTCCTGAGGCTGTGCCAGAAAAATGCTGGGGCTGCAAAATGTCATCTCAGTGTCGGGTGCTCCGAAGGGCAGATACCTTTTCAGCAGGGGCTGCAAGTCCCCGTGTCACAGACACCAGCCCAGATCCAGTTTGATGTACAGGCTCAAGCCTGTTCTCTCCCCAGTAATTTGAACAGTAGAGCAGCTCTTCATGCTGATTCTGTAAAATTTTGAACCCAGTTGAAATGATGGCTCTGATCCAAAACTTTCTTCAACTGAGCAGTGACAATCCACACAAGTCCCACATTGAGCCCCACATTATCTATGTGAAGGGCAACTTTGTTTTTTTCAGATTCTCAGAACTTCTTCCTTTTGAACTGCAGACATGCCCTTTGAAAAACAGAGAGATTTATTTATAATTGGCTAGATTTGCAAGCTTGCTTTATTACATTATTTCCTGCCCCGGATTTCTTAATACTGAATAGAAATTATTATGAAAATTTCTTACTTCAGGGCATTTGCAGACTAGCAGGGCTGGAGCAGAACCTGTCATTGCTGGTCCAGTTTTATTTCTGGAAAAATCTGCTAAACTGAGCCAGAGTTCAAGTCCACAAGGGGAACACATGCACTTATAACACTCATGCACGCACTCAATGAGTTAGTTCCAATTCCTGTTGCGAGACTTTCAGCCTGATGCCTTTAAACTACACACAAGCAGTTGATCTTATAACTTGATAACCATCTTTTCGCTCGCAGTGTCCTGTAAAAATTATTTTGCAGTGTGTCTCAGAGTCAGGAATATCCCTATTTTACTGTTTTGTCAACCCACAGGCTGTCGAGCAGAGTAGGGCAGGGAGGGGGCATGGGGGAGGAAGGGGAGGAAGGGGGGGAAAGCAAACTCAGCATGAAGTCTGGGACTTCAGCCTAAATGTAATATGGAATCTTTACCTCTGAATAGAACTGTGGTACCTTATGCCAGAAAACAATACAGGCTTGGCCAACTAGGGATTAGCTGTTATTATTCTGCCTTTTTGTTGCTAGTCTTTCTATGCTAAACCCATAAGGAGAATAAAAAATCTGCTCACTTTAGAGGTGGTGAAGAAGATCTGGGCAGGCAGTTGGTACTCACCTGTGATTTCCTCACTCTGGTACATGGCTGACATCTTCCATATACTGAGAGACCTCCAGAGCTCTGCAAAATCTGACTTTATTGCTTTAGGGGCATTTAACCACAATAGTAATGAGCTTCATAGAAGCACCGTTAGAAATGCACAAGAGCTTCATCCAAAACTTACCAAAGTTACAAGTACATGTTCTTGATTTTAATGGAGTTTGGATTAGGTTGTCAGGGAACTTAATGGAGCTGCTTCTGACATTTTGTGCGGTAACAGTCTGCAGTTCAAGCTCTGATCGCACTTCAGCAACTTGAAACTCAAAAGATTTCAGTGTGGAAAGTCTGTGCTTCATTATTCTGCTTTAAGGGGAGGAAACTTAACATGTAATAGAAATGAGTATGAAAACTGCTTACTTCAGAACATTTCCAGGCACAATTTGTTGTAGTAATCCATTTTCATTCCTGGTGGGGGCTTCCTTCCCAGACCTTTATGGATTGAAAAAGACCTCATCTCCCTAAACCCCCCAGGATATATTAAGATCAGAACTAGAATGCATTGGAAAGGGAAGTTTCTATCCCACAGAAACATCAGAATTTCAACATTGGATCCAGCTTCAAACCAAGACAAGGAGTTGACATTTCAGAGCTTTTCAGAGAGTGAAATATTCCCTAGGCCTCTGAATTTAAAATGTCAATATTTTGTTTCAAACTGTGTCCCCCAAACCATTACTCTGAGCTGTATATTGGAGGTACAATATCCTTGTTGTTTCCTTTGCTTACCATGCTGATGAAGCAGTGCCTTCCATGGTGCTTTTTTTCATGACGAGGTCCTCAACCACCTCTCATCAGATGAGTATGCCCATAGGTCAGTGGATTGGCAGACTTTTCTAGTTCTGCAGACCAAGTGAGTCTACTTTTCTTGATAGCTAGCCTCTCCTAGTGTCTTGGATCTTCAACATCTCTGATAACAGCCATTTTAAAACCTTCCCTCTGTGTTTTGATCATGCTATGTGTGGATGCTGGAAGAAACAATTCTACCTGCCTGTTCCTTGCTAACCCTCTGCAGATTTCTAGGGGAGTGATGGCACATTTTCACCCATTCCGTAATCTTTTTCAGTGGGTTCTCTGCGGCCTTGATGGACAGTGAAAATAATGTCATGGAAATGACACATTCTCAACTCAGCCAAACTTCTGTTTCTTCTGCTCAGAGACAAAAGATATTGTTCTCATGAACAGTGTATTTTTTTCAGGAGCACTTAATATTTCCTTGTCTGATCTTTTGCTTTCATGGAGTCCAGCCTGTGTAAAATGTTTTCATGTAAGAGCTACTGAAAACTAGTATAACAGATCTGGAGTAGTGTTTTTCATTTTAAAGCACCAGTGACTCCATTGCAAATACTAGCAACCTTTCTAGTGCAAGTAATTACCTTCAGAAGATGGAGGAATTTCCCTAGGTAGTGAAAAAAGAAAAGAAAAGAAAAAGACAGTGAACTTGGGAATGTTTCTTATTTCAGGGATTAATTAATCACTCATAAGATTTTTAAAGAAAATTTCATACATATTCCCAGAGCTCTGCATATCTATTAAGACAGATAATCTAACAGAGTAAAGAAAAAATCTCTGCAGAGACCTTGGGGAGAAATAGGAAATCCATTTAATTTCATCAAAACTTTTAATTACATAGAATGTCTGAGACACTGCCAAATACAGTAAGGCTAATATACATTTTGTACATACCACAGAAGTGTTAGTATTCACAAAGGTCTCCATACTTCCACTTTGCTCATACATCCATTTGAAACACGGCATTTCAACAGAAGAAATATTTTCATGCTGTACACTGGTAATGGCTGTCCAACTCAAAAAAAAAAAAAACAAAAAAAACCAAAAAAACCGACGCCACAATAAAACTTCCTTTCACACCTGAGATTTTCCTTGAGGTTTCCTCCAGAAGTTGTGACCTGGCTCCAAATTGCTCAGTTTATAAATTAATTTTAATCAGGGTATAGCCCATGGCAACATGTGAGCTGATGATTCATAAAGTTAAAAATGCTTTAAAGTAGTAAATGCTGTTTTTTGAAATTGGTTACCCCACACCTGGATTTAAGATCCAGCCTATTTCATATCCAAGCAGTTCACGTATTCATTTCAAAATAGGCAAAGGCATAAAGATTTGTGTACCACTCTAAACTGAACTATTGAGTATAAAATATGAGCAGATACGAAAGGGAATTCTGACCTTTCTTTTGTTGTCTGGGCTCCCCAGCACAACACTTCTCACTGTATGTGCTAGTGATCTCTAATGCACTAGAAGGAAAATCTGGTTTGTAGGCATTGCCATACAGTTTTCAGATCATGCAAGTGATTCTTTTTACCGTCTTGTCTACACAGTGGCATTCATGGAAGTTAAAGCATACGAGTCTGTGTATATTGAGGGTGGTCCAGGTCCTGTAGGGATATTCTTATTCAGAAAAAAAAAAATAGATGTAAATCTTACATAATACCATGGATACAATTTGTGTATCTGTGCTTGGAAGTTTTGTATGGAGTAGTCACAGTTAAGATACTCCCATCTTTGCTTCAGCTTTCTAACCATTATTTGTCATGCTGTTTCTAACGTGTTAAAATGTCTCTTGCAGTCTTGCTATGACTAGGTGTTCAAGAAAGTGCATAATTTCTGTATGACTGTTACTTCTTTAGGCCTCATTAACGCTCTTGGATTCATAGTATAATGTGTAAGCATGGGAGGCTTGACCCAGTTCTGACCTGGAAGAAGCAGGTAAAATCAAAGAAATTTGATGATAGCTTTCATCAAGCCTGGCTCTACAAAGATTTAAATTAAATTAATTATATTGTCAATATGACAAATAATCAAGGAAACAGCTATTGTGCAGCTAGTAAAACAATGGTGTTAGAAATGGGAATTGAGTTGCTAAAAGTAAATACTGGTTATTAAAGCCTGCATTTTCATAGGCAAATGAAGAGAAAGTGTCAAATACAGAAGTAGATCTCACCCTAGCAGAGATGTGTGAGTCTGCACACTGAGATTTGCACAAATAAGAAATATTAGTCTGAATATTTAAGTGGACAAGTTACATATATGGTTTTTATGAGTCTTGATGATAAGTGCCCTATTTGCTCTCATCATTTTCTAGGACCTAGTTCTCTGATTTAACTAAAACTCAGAAATGCAGGGAAATTTAAAGCTAAAACAAACACTTTATTTAAAATTCCCTGTGTTTATATATACCCTCTCTGTTTGGCTAAGAGCCTTAGCACAAACTCATTAGAAGTTACAGACAAATACTTGTTCATAGCTTACTCTGCATGCCAGAATGCTAGAAGGCCTTCCATTTTCTATTACTTAAAAAGGTAATTATAACACTGTCATGACTTCCTTAATTTCTTGGATTGCAATTATTTATATGCAAAATTTGTAACTTGGATGCAGAACTTAAAGTCCTAACAAAAGGCCTACACTGACACTGTGTTAAACAAATTTATGGTCCATTAATTAACTTTAAATGTACTTAATTATAAATTTCTCTTTGATTCTCCTGGGAATTATAGGGGCTTTTCAAACTTAGAAACATAGTTTATGTATTCAGCTCTTAAAATTTTGAACCAAACAATTTGCATATAGGAATAAAGCCAATTTCAGAGCAGGTAATTGCATTCATGCAATGACTCTCAGTTATTTTATTGCAACCATTCCATCCTTCTTTATCGGATCTTTTACAATGTCTGAACACAGGCATTGACAGTGTGGAATGGGATTATTGTCAAACATAATTAAAACCACATGGCTTCCCCAGCTGCATAGCAGGTAAAATTTCACTGAGCCGTTACTTTTGATCCATGCTGCTGTTTACTTTTATCTCTCTGTCTGCTTCCTATCTGTCTTCTTATCTGTTTCAGGCATTTTTCTTTGTGAAACTCTAAGTGAAATTTCTGATAGGACTCTGACTAAGAAATGTTCACAATGCCCTAAAACAACAACCTCCTCTTTTCTTCCTCTGGACTGCAAAAGCCATTGAGTACTAACCTGTTCACTGTCTCTCACCTGACTTCAGTGCACACTCCCAGCCAGATTTGCTCAGCCTCTTTCATTGCTAAGGTATTTTATGGCCATCTAGAGATGCTAAGAGAGAAATTTGGAGTAATTAGTTGGAGAGATGGATTGAGCAGTCAGTTGGTAAATGCTCACGTTGAACTGCACATCTTTCTTTCTTCCCAGATTGTTGGCTGTGACCACCAGCTGGGAAGTGCTGTCAAGGAAGATAACTGTGGGGTCTGCAATGGAGATGGGTCCACCTGCCGGCTGGTTCGAGGCCAGTATAAGTCCCAGCTCTCAGCAAGTAAATGTAAGCTGTTCCTTCTGGTAAAATGCCACCTTCCCCTTTTAGTGAAGTACTCATTGCTCCCAAGCTAGATTTCACCTCACTCTTTCTCAGGTACATGAATAATCATGGTCAGTCTAGTTGTCCCCTCCAAGTGCTTGCCTCTTGGGTTAAAGCAGCCTTGCTCAGACTGTTGGTCAGGTTGTGGGGGTGGACGGAGGCTTGTGGAAAGGTGTCATCAGCATATTCCCCATCTCAGCTAGCTAATTGCTTGTGAAGAGCAGGAGAGCAAGTAGAGGTGGCTCTTCAACACCTCTCTGGTTGTATTAGCTGGCTAGGCATAAAACTTTGTCCACACTGGTCGGAACAGAATGGTTTATGCTGCTCTACAGCAGAGGGGAACCCTGAGGGGCTGGTGGTGCCAGCCTGGCAGAGTGCTCTCACCAAGGCCTCTGTTAGCATCGTGTGTGCCTGCATGCTCAGCATGGTCACTCAATTCTGTGGTGGACTGAGGAACCCAAGTTGTCAGAAAGTGCCTACACAGGCATGAGAGATGCCTACAGGAAAACACAGCCTTTCCTGCGTGCTCACCCAGATTCAACCCAGAGTGGTAAAGTAGCATTAGTGCCCCAGTGAGAAGGTTAGTTTATCCGGAACCCCAGACAGGTTTTTCAACTGTTTACAGCACCGCAGATAGAGCTATAAGACTTTTGGGGTGAGAGATGGGGTGTGTCTGGTCAGTTTGAAGGAAGGATTAAAAGATAGGTGTATTTTCATGCTTATGTAGACACACCTAAGGAATCACATGAGCTAGCTTGTGTACCTGCCCCCAGCCTTAGAGTTTAATCAGATCAGCTCTACCATTCTGGAGCAACTTTCCCTGTGCTGAATAGCACATGACTTTATAGCAGTGAAATATCTGCTGAAGACAATGTGTGTATACTTATGGATTTTGTAACAGGGAGAGCTGCTTTTTACAAAAGTTTCTCTCTGTAAAAGAGTAATTGCGTTGGTGTGGAGCACAGCACACAGAGCAGCTGATAGCACAGTGCAGGTGTGGCTCCATGTTTCCATGTTTGCTGACTGAGAGGGAGAGTAGGAGAAAGAAAAAGAGAAAGAGGGAGGGAAG
>VZRQ01010635.1:10801-43497 GCA_013397975.1 Machaerirhynchus nigripectus
AAGGAAGGAAGGAAGGAAGGAAGGAAGGAAGGAAGGAAGGGCGAGCAACTATTTTGTATGAAGGAAAGAAAGGAATAATCGTCATAAGAGCTCCATTGCTGAAGCAGAATTGTACGTTAGAGGACAAAAGAAATAATTCACAAAGATTTAGGAATGGAATTTCACCTCATTGTTAAGCTTTCTGCAATGTGCACAAGGAGATTTGGAAATCTCCAGGCTACTTGAGACATAATGGTGTTTGTGAACTTTTTTGGCAAATGTCTTTTCCTGTAAGAGCGATTAATTGTTTTTGTGTTGTTTTGTGGTAAAAAGGTGCTCATCTCTTCTCTACTGAGAATAGAGGCTCTAATATATTATGCACAGTACTAAAATGTCAGTAAAATTCAATGCCTACTCCCAATGGTTTCCTATTAAATGTAAAGAATGTTATATAGGTAATACAGCAGATAGCACAGAGCACAAATGTGAAAAAAATGTTGGAGAATGGATTTTTCAGACAAATTTCCCTGTATATAATTGCTATGCAGAGCTGAGAAAACAGTAGATTTTGTGTGCACTCTGTATAAACCATGTGGCATTACTCCTTTCCCTGATGTAAACATACATGTTTGTAAGCAACACTATGAATTTTGAATCTGTGAAAAGTAAGTATTTTTTTAAATTGGGGGTTTTTTAATTGTAAAGGTATAGTTCTGGATCCCCTTCACATATGTGAATTAGTATGAATTCTTTTTGAGGTTTCCTTCAAAATGATTTATGTAAATGTTTTGAAAATTTGACATTTTAAATGTTGAAAAATCTTTTGATTTTAAAAATCTATTGTTTTCATTTTCTGCATTTATCTTCACCAACACTGTTGGCACTTTGTCTGTGTCAGCATCTTGCTTATTTTTCACTATAAACGTAAGTACACAAGCATAACTGGGATCAGGGCCTGATTCCTTTTATTTATCCAGTCATTTAAATGACTGGATTCACTAGTTAATAGCTAAATTTCAAGTCATCTTTATAAAATAATCCTGGTTTTCCAGAATTATGTCTACTTTATCTGTGATCTGAACAAGGGATGAAAAGCCAATATGAGCCAGCCTGCTATGCAACATTAGAAAAATCAGAGGGGGAATGTCTGTCAGTGACTAGATATCAGCAGACATGTTCTTTGACCTCGTTTGGGATTTTTGTTTCTCTAACAAGGAGCAGTATTCAATCTTGAGGGCTGTTCTAGTGGAACTGGACAGTTGACCTTTAATCCAGCGCTGTCCCAGTAGTTTCTGAAGCTGTTTATATCTCAAAACCAAAACCACTCTAAACACAGTCTTGAGCTCATCATACTAAATTAATTTTCTCTTGGTGCTCACATCTAGTTCCCTTCTCCGCGCTGTTTATATCAAAGGCACAAGAGAATAAATTCATAGAGCTTTTAAACACTTAGCATTTCCTACAGGAACAGCTTCCTCACTATTTATAGCGGTAATATACATGTCCCAGTGGCCTCAGAAACAGAAACAGTAGGGCAGAAGGTAGTGTGATGTTGAATTCTCACCTACATTTTTATGAAAAAGAAAACACCTGTGTCCATACTTTTATAAGAGTAATAATAAAAAAAGCTGCAAAAACCTTCATTGAGTCCAGAAATACTCTTTTTTCTTAGGTGTCTTCGGTGGTTCTTTTGAAGTCTGCAGAAAATCCATCCTTTTCTTTTTATTTAGTATCTTCTTTAGGGAATAGTGTCCATGCTTCCTATGAAGATAAGCTGCATTTAAGCAGGCTTCTTTGTATTCACCAAGAAGCTAGATAGTTGGTCCCATAAGTTGTGAGTGCATTCTGCTGATCACCTAGTGCAAAGATGGTATTTCTCTAAAGAAGGATTGACATCTACTAGTGAAGTAGATTAGTCTTAAGAGACTTGTAGAAATTACAGTGCTGTCTAGATATTCACCAAATTGCTCTTGCCATGGCTGTGAAAAATAGATACGGTTCCAGATTTACACTGAATATCAGTAGTAATTGGGAGATAGAAAGAACTCCATTTTTTTCATCATGAGAACTGACAGACCATTTGGAAAAAATCCAAATAAAAAATCCAGAACTAGAAGAAACTGGTATCTCATGTGAATCTGATGTATATCCCTGACATTTAACTTTTGCCTAAAGCCTTGCACTTTCTTCACAGCCTTGAGCCACTGTCCTCTCAGTTATCTGGGATTCTCCCTTGCTTCCCTATGCATGTTGTCTGGAGAAAACCAACCACCTGTTAAAGCATTTTGTGTCTTTTCCTCAGAGGGTTCCACACAGCTGCTCAACAATCTGTCTCTCTGCTTATTGTTGGAGAGAGCTGTGACTAAATGTTAGCCTGCTTACTTTCACGTCTCTTCACAGGAAATGTCTCCTTCTTATCACTGTTAACCTCAGGAAATTATCCTTCAGTCCCCACTGCTTCTGCTTTGTGAAAGCAGGAAGCACTGTGATAAGCATAAATCCCACTGAGCTTTGCATTTCTCATAAAGCGTGCTAGGATTTCAAATGGAGAGCAACTACAAGATCAGGTGAAATATAGTCCTAGGAATACCCTGGGGCAGAAGATGCATGCTGAGAATAAAAGCTCACATGCTCTTTAAACTGTCCAGTTTTTCCGTGACGTGTCCGTGATTTGTTAAATCTGCAGCACAGGGCTTGTAACTGAGAGACAGATATAGTAATGGCATGGGACTGTCTTTAAATAAGACTTGTAAAAAGGTCATTAATATTGTTTTTTTTAAATGGAAGGTAATGTTTTTCCAGACTCATTCCAAAAAATGTTATATATATATATATATAGCAAAATGATATGTCATACTCGTGTGTTTTGTTCCCCAAAATGGATAAAATGTGTTTATCCTACTGGGTATCTTGAATCTGAATGCTAGAATGGTACCAATAAAGCAGTATTAGAATATCAGTATTTAATGAATTTTTTAGAAATTGAATATTTGTCTTTCCAAATAGAAAATTTGAATTCTGTATAGATATGAAAGATTCCTAGCTTTACTAATCACTGTGATTATCAGAGATGTGTATGAGCAAAACCTGTGTTGAGTTTAACCCCAGTGTTACAAAAGACTTAGGAGACACTGAAATTTCTGGATAATTTGGCAAAACATCAAAGCAGAACTTGAAAATGGGACATGGTTCAGAAGCACCTGAAAATTTGAACAGTCTTTGTGTCCACACAACTTTTGTGGCACTCCGAGACTGCCTACATCTCTGCCTCACTTCTGGGATATTAATGGGCCACAAAAGTGTATTCATTCTCATGAAGAGTATTTCATTCCATAAAGCTCTGAAATACAAGAGTGTCAATAACTCCTATGATGCGTTACAGAAGTTAAAATTTAAGAGGGTTCTAGTTCACAGTTTTGAGATATTACAGGTCTGGATGAATTAATGTATTAGTTGAATGAATGTATTGCTTAAAATTCCTGTTTCTGGTAATGTTCCCTCTCTCTGTCGACTCTTCACCTTTTGATTTAAAATTACAACATTAATAACAATTTCAGTAGTAAGTGAGAACCCTGATTTATCTGGGTTCCAATAATTTTCCCAGTTTGGTCTGGTCAGAAATGTAAGGCCCAAACAAATCTCATGTTTGAATGAAGGATAAAATGCTTTTATTGTCTGAGTTAGCCTTGCCTGACAAAGCAAAACTTCGCTTTGAGAGCAGAGCTGTAGCTCCTGCTAGAAGGCATTCCATGACATATGTGTGAGCAGTTCTAATGATTAAATAGTGAAAGAGACTTTGTTCCTCTCACGTCTACCACCGTCTCACACCCCCAAAAAATCCTGTAAAGCATGCATACTTCCCCACCTTCCAGTTGTATGGGAAGGAAGCAGAAAGGACAGGGAAAGGTGAATGAAATGTGCTGGTTAGTCCAGGTCAGCATTCTCTGGGCATACCACTTCATGACCCAGGTATAGCATTTTATATCATCTTTCCGTGCCTTTCTGTCTCCCTTTAGAACATTACTGAGGTTGCTGCCTCTTTAGAAATGCTGACCTAACTAACTTTCACAGCTGCATGTGACCTACATGTTAGTTCACACCTCAGTTTAGATCGAGTTGGCAAAGCTCCCAAGGGCTTCATAGGTGCAAGATCCTGCTTTAATACCTGTTTACATGACAGTCTGATGGGCTTCTGTTCTTCCAGGGGCTTTCTGGTAGTAGTGTAGAAAGGGAAGCAGAATTACAGCACTTGTGGTCATTAAAATAAAAGGTGTGAAAGGGACCTGAGGGCAGTAGGAGACCGTCACATAGCATGGGCAGGATCACGGAGAAGCTATGGGGTTTAAGTGGGAAAAAGTCAAGTGAAAAATGAGAAAGCTATTCTGGTTAAACATCAGAATAAGATTATACTTCTCTACTTTGCCACAAACACAAATTCAAAATACTTGAGAGTTTTAAGTGGAATTGTGATGAAATAGAAAGTTACTCAAGAAAACCATAAAAAAATAGTTGTGAAGGAACTGGGGGTAAATAAAATCAACAGGTTTGGATTCTTCTAAGTAGAAGGTTCTTTAACAAGCTCTTTTTTTGGATTTTTAATCATGATTCTTAGAGGTGTTTTTAATTTGTCCTAAGGTTTTTCTTTTGACTGCCTTGTAAACACGTATTTCACTGCTTATTTGAAAACAGAGGAAAGGGAGTTCCCTTGCTTATATACTCCATGCATTTTTGCCTTCCTACAGTGGATGATACGGTGGTTGCTATTCCCTATGGAAGCAGACAAGTTCGCCTCGTACTGAAAGGACCCGATCATTTATGTAAGTAGAAGTTGGTGTACACTTGTCTAAGAGAGCCTTGGTAACCTGCAGTGCTCTGTTTACACTGTGGTGTCTGGTTTCCCTCTGTCAGATCAACGATTTCAACACACGGATGAGTCCTACTCTCAGAAGTTTTCCTCAGACCCAGTTACCGTAGTTGTACACACTCTTTCCAAAGCAGACCTTGGCCAACCGTGCAGAATTCTTAGCTCCTCCATAATTTTTCAGTCATTTCTGTTTGCTTATCCTTTGGCTGGCTCACTTGGTGTCAAGTGGTTTTGTTTAAAATTAATAAAATACATACCACTGAGTGAAGAAATATTGGTGACAGTAAAGTATAAGCTTCCCTACGGCTCAGCTCAGCCATCAAGCTGCTCACGACTTAAACACATTTCTGTTATGATAATCTTTCTCTCTGCCTTAGATACACACATGCACTCACACTGTACATGTGTGCATGCACACACACAAAATCACACTCTAAAGATCTGAAACTGCATACACAAATGAAACCATGTTTCTTAGCAATGATTCTGCTCTGAGGATTTAAGACCACTGAGTTCTGCTAGCCCATCACTTGGTGGCTATAACACTTCCCTGCTTCACCTGTGTAGCCCAGCAGCTGTATATCCCTCTTCTCTGGGCAGAATCTCAGGATTTGAGAATACTCTGCTAGAACTGAAGGCAAATCCATTTATTTAATGAATAGAAGCTCCTGGCATCCCTCACACTCATCTTCCAGTGCAGTAGCTGCTCACAAGCTGCTTCCTTTTTCATCAGCAGCAAATGAATATTAGAGTGTTAGTAAATACAATTTACTGTCAGAAAAAAAACCCCAAACTGTACTGCATGACCTCTCAGTAGCACAAATTGTGTAAGATAATCAGGCTACCCTTTTCCTTTTCCAGAAGTCTTTAGGAATTTTCTGCAGCACAGACTAGGTATGTCTTCTATGTTTGTCAGTGTAGGCACAAACATGAGTGTCAGCAAAGATGTGAAGCACCAAATCATTTCACTGTCTTCGTATTTTCTTTCACCCAAAGATTTTATACAGGGTATCAAAATAAGGGGTGGCTTACCAGTCCTGTGCTGTGGCTCCCTACTTGTGTTGAGAAAGCAGTGGGTTCTTCAGATTTAAAGCTGGGGATAAAGACCAGCAAAATGATAGGTTATAAACAAAGAAGGGAAAAACGTATTATGTTTTCGTTAAAAGTTCAAATGCTCCCTGTACCTCAGTTTTAAGAAGTGCCCTTGGGGTATTCCTGAGCTGCTCCAGTATGGCTGATACTATTTTCCAAGTACATGACATGCACTCTTCCTTTCTCTCCTGTCTTCTTTTCCAATATGGATGTTCTCTTCCAAGGTAGAAAAACTTTGTACTTTTGTTATTGTTTCAGTGAAATTGAGCTATAAGACAGCTCAGAGAGAAATGAGATTTTAGCTGGAGAGGTGGATCTAAAGCTGCCTGCACTCAGGCCGTATCATATTTCATGACAAAAAGATTTGAATCAGCAAGGTCTGCCTGAATCACTGGTTGAGATTTAGATTAACTGCACTGTGTAAACATGAATAAGTCCAAATATATCTCTTTCTTGTTTCACATGTCTCCATGAACCTTTCTGTTCACCCGTCAAAGGATTATATATATGTATGAGCTAGTCAGTTGCAGGGGGAGGGAGTATTTTGCCCTGTGAACTTTGGTTGTGGGAGAAGTCAACATGAGGCTGATTATATATACACAAGTCTTAAAACCATCTTTATTCCTGATGCATGCAGCCTTGTCCAGAAACAAATAGGTGGCCAAGTGCATCACAAAGGAAGAGACTGGTCTCACTGAAAACCAAGGAATTCATTAATACAGTGCAAATTCTTAGTGTATTGCCTCAGCAACTTTCTTCATTAATTAGTTCCGTTAATCCATCATGAAAATCAGTCTAGTAACTGCAATTATCCTCTTTGTTCCCTAATTAGCAACTTAACATATGCAAATAAAAACAATTTTTCTTTTCATTGGCTTTGAAAATGTATCTCCATCATAGATGAATAGGATGCCTTAGCACCTCGTTGTGTTGGAGAAGATTTTGTGCACATATTCATAAATACATATGAAAGGTTTGCAGCTTTGCAATCCTTCATGATGAAATGCTGTATCACTTTCAAATAACTACCAGAAAAAATTTACTGGTGAATGTGCTGCAAAGCATAATCTGGAGTTGGTAGGGAAGCTAGCTGGATGATTAAACAGACCTACTTTCTGGTGGATTTCTATTTAAGAAATTACTGTTATTTTTAATGTGACAGTCAGAAGGAGCTACAACAAAACAGTATCTGAATTAATGCCCACTTTTGGGGAACTGTGAATTCAGAGAGAGCCAGATGGAGAGCTCAGGATGGTTCAGCACCCACCTTCCCCTTCTATTCCACTGAGATGTGTCAGACTGCTTCTGGAGAGGAAATGGGATTGCTGTCATACTGATCTTTCTTTCCTGGATATCCTGCTTTCAGTTAGTTGCCTACCACAATAACATGTGGTTAGTGATCCACCTTTGAACTGAAAGAGGGTACGGCAGCTTAACAGCGTTCATGGGCCAAGGTCTGAGTCACGCTCCACAGAGGAGCATGACTTACTGAGGGTGAGTTAAACGACAGCAAATATGCCTAACCAGGAATAGTTTAGTATGTCTAGAAGAGAGTAAAAACATGACTTATGGGTGAGGAGGGGAATGTGAGCTAAAAATCTAAAGGTTGAACAAAGACAAAAAGCAGATGGAAGAGAAAAAAGAAAAGCAAAGTGTGCAAATGTGGCTAACTGTGGGAAAATAGTTGCAATATTACTAATTCATGTTGGGGTTTTTTTTCTGCTCTCACTTTAAATTGCAATGCTCTAGTTTTCTGATATTTTTTTCTATTTGGCAGATTTGGAAACCAAGACTCTCCAAGGTGTGAAGAGTGAAAACAGTCTCAGCACCACTGGCTCCTTCCTTGTAGAAAATTCTAGCATTGACTTCCAGAAGTTTCCTGACAAGGAGATCTTAAGAATGTCTGGGCCTCTCACTGCAGACTTTACTGTCAAGGTCAGGGTCATTGGTCATTGACATCTTAGAGCAAAATAAAGATCTGTTAGAAGGATGAAACAGAGTTTTCTAGATCTTAATTTTCCAGTAGATGTTTATCACAAAGCCTAACCCAGGCTGTCTCTTGAGCTGTACATGTAATTCTTTATGGTTATATATTTGATGAAAACCTCACTGGAAACTCCTCAGGAGAGAGAGATTGCATTTATGTCAAGAAAGGCATGGCCAATATGTGCCCTAAAAAGAAACTATGAACTCATTTCGAAAAAAGACAGATTACTTTGTATATGCACTACTGAGGTACATTTAAATCAATGACATGTTGTTTTCTTTGTGATAAGCAAGAAGTCTCTATCTTTGGCCCATAGTCTGTTGGGTGTATATTAGTGTAGTTGCACAGAAGACTGTAAGAGAGTGAAGTCCTCAAGCTCTAAAATATATGTGATAACTTTGTTTGAGAAGTCATGGCATCATTTTGAAGTCCTGCTTTTTGTTGCACTGGCAGTAAAATTGTTTCCTCCCATTAGAGCATTTCTATTCTTCCAGGTAATATAAAACACATTGCTGGAAGCAATGCACACATTCAGTGGGAAAACAAACATATGAAAATGAACATTTGGGAGTTGCAATAAAATAAATCCTTTTCCAGTAGGTCCAAGGAACCTGAAGGATTTCAGCTGTAAAACTGCAAAACCTGTATCATGTCCAGGACCATGTAAATTTTTCACTATAGGCCCCAGAGGTAGATGACATTTGCTTTAACCTTGAGTTGATGGCAGCTAGAGCTTTGAACAGTGAACTGGAAAATGTCCTAAGTGATTCTCCTGGGTTAAGCTGAGCTGGGCTGGAATGGGTTAGCTTGGGAAGTAGCACAGTCCTGCAGACTGTCCCCTGCCCATCGTGGTGTGTTAGCAGCTGAAAAAGCAAATTGAAATTTCAGAACTGGTTCACAAGGAGAAGCCTGAACCGAGGAATATGTTCCTTCCTCTTTGAATGTCAGAACAAAAATGCCTTGCTAAAATACTGTTCAATTCAAAATATCTGAAACACATTCACCTCTTTTGTAGATTATACAGAGATGGTGAACATCAGTGCAATGTAAACAGTATTTCTCACTTTGTTTTATTTATGTTCTCTGTGAATTTCTGGCAGCCTAGTTATAGTATATTTGTGGGAAACAGCTGGTCATGTAGACCAATTGCCCAAACAGGAAGGTTGTACTCTTTTCCTTGTGTTTTCACTGTTGTCTTTTATGTCAGGGAAAATACCTTTATCCCTTAGTGCTTGCATTTCCTTCTGTATCAAAGCAAGGTGAGAAGTGCTGGTTAAATGAAAGGAGTACCCTGTTTAAATGCTGACAATCTGCCCAATATGAGTGTACAAGTTAACTAGGCAAGGGCAGAACAGACACTGCTGAATTGACATGAAACTATTTTGAATTCTGCTATGTGTTTGTACCCTTGAAAGTCAGAGTGACATGACTCCTTAGGTGTTAAATCTCTTGTCTTCTGTGGATATAGAAAAATGCGCCAAAAACCCCTAACCAACTGTTCATGGTTGTAGGATCTTTTCTAAGGTTAGCATTAAATTTTGCATTGGATCACGCACTAAAAAGTTCTCTGCACTCGAATCACAGTTAGTTTTTTAATCAACAGCTATAGAAGATACTTCAGCTATTCATGAGACACAGATATTATTCTGTACTATTAAATTATTTTTCTAACAAGGTTTTTTTTTCTTCTGGATATTTATTTTGTTAGGTTTTGCCAGCATGTACATTTTACAAGCATGTACAGATGCATGTACAGATGCATGCAATCCAAGGTGCTACCTCTCAGTTATGTCAGATTTCGAAAGTGCTTTTCATACTTACTTTATCCATGATTATTTTGCCTTCAGATTTTGAAGTTAAAGTACTTCTCTTTAAAAAAATCAGATGAAATATTTCTCTGTGGTGTTAGTAATCTTTCCTCATGAAATGGGATCTATTTTGGTGTCAAGATTTACTTTCCTGGGCCAAGGCAGATTTTTATGCAAACAGATCTAAATGAATTTGTGGATGTAGCAGAACTCTAGTTTTAGAATCGTTGTCTCCAGAATTATACTTGTAATCCTTTTCACTTGACCTTATTCTTTCAATGCTCTTATTCAGACAGGTCAAGTTAGACACCTGGATATGATTCAGAAGTAGAAACTCAGTGTGAGAGTTGACATTTAAGTTTCTTTATTGGGAACACATAGTGCTTTAAAATTGCAAGAAGAAACCTCATGCCATTCCTGGAGGAGCTGAGTTGTATAATTACTAGATTTCTTTACTTTGTAATAGTCAGTGGTACGTTCCTCACGTCCTAAACTCTTGGCAGTCTTTTCACAAGATGTGTTAACAGTAAAAATAATTCACTAAAACAGCTGTATTTAAAAAAAAATTTAAGGTGCTATCACAAAATTGGAGAAGAAATAAAGTTTTTCATGATCCTCTTTTTTATACTGACCATTTGAGAATTATAAGTCTCCATTGGAAACTTTAACTTTTGAAAGGCAAAAGACCTGGAAAACATGCCAGTAAACTTAAATCCCACCAGAACTACTTTTCCTAAATTCTGAGGATTTCTCTGTTTTGATGTTTTCAGTACAAAATCCTGGTTCACATGAATAGAAATGCCTCTTTTCTGTAAGAAAAATGTGTCATGTTTGATATAATCCTGAAGAAATGAAGGTCCATTTTCATTTGGAAATCTATCCGTTTCTGTGTTCTAGAGATCAGAGTAGTACTATCACACAGGGGGACATGCCCTCTATGGCTGAGCTGTGCCAGATCTGCTCTGTTGCTGGTGTCATGTTTGTTGACTTGTCTGTGCTGAAACATCTCCTCTGCTGATTGTGCGCGTTTCAGACCCTAAACAGAGAATCTTGGAGTATTTGGTTCATGTCACACGCCTGCTCTCCTTTGAGCAGGGTGAGGCAGTACTGCCAGGTGGGGTCTACAGATGACCATGTAATGAGAACAGTCATCACCAGATGACTGTGAATATGAAATCCATAGTTACAGACTTGTGGAAACCACCAGTAAGGACTGTCAGTGAAAAGTGAGGCTGGCAAAGCACAGCCTGTTAGAGTCTGCTTCACGGGTTGATTGTTGCATAACTAGGGCCCTAACCCTGTGGCTGACGTGTGAGCCAGCAGAGACCAGCGGGTTTAAAACAAGGTATAGTAAAGGGTATTATCTAGGCTTGGGTTTGGTTTGGAGGAGAAGCCACTGTCGGCCTAGATCTAGGCTAGACTGTGTTTATGTTGGTTTTAAATCTCTGGTATCATTCATAGTGCCTGCCCAGACCAAGTCCTTTGCATGAGGGATGCCTAAAACTGGATTGCACAAATGTTTGTCTGGAGGCTTTTAGAGGTATTTGGATTAGGATTTCATTGTATTGATGTTGTCTTTTTGTAGTGCTAGGGCTGACAAGCCTTGGCTAAGGGCTGCTGCCAGAAAAGACTGTCTGGCGCTCCTTTTTGTGCTAGTGGCTGGGGTGTCGTGCTGGCTGATTTAGAAATGGTGTGGACTGGGTTCGCTTGGGCAGAGTTACTGTTGAAATTAGGGTTTTGGCCACCAGTTGTCCAAAAAGTCATAAAACGCATCCCAAAAGTTGATGCTGAATTACACAGAACTTTAGAGCTGGCCAGAGAACTGCTGGCTCAGCTGCAGTCTAGCACTGGCAGAAAGTGCTAGTGAGATAAATGCATTTGATAACAGTCCAGATTAGAGAAAAAAAATAAGGTTGGGGCTTAGTCTAGAGTTCCTGGGACTTGCAAGGGCGTGCAGGAGATAATGCATGTACAGGCAGCCAGCTGGCAGAGAGGTTGATGGGCCTTGTCAGGGGCTTCCTAGGGCCAGGGTTGGATTAAATGTTACTTTGAACAAGAAGTACACAGTGATTTACTTTGTGGCATAAACTAAATTATTTCAATACTCTCTTTAAGGCAGAGGCCAAATGATGCAAATTTGCTCTAGCAGCAAAGAGCTACTGGTTTATGGTTCACATATTGTTGGATATTTGAGGTATTATCATATGAGGATTGGGAGTGAAGACAGTAACAGACTTCTGTACAATTTAGTTCTGATGCTGGCAAAGGTTTCCAGAAGAGATTATGCCTCATATTTGGGAGAAGGCTTTGGATCCGGTGGGAAGTGGTGAAGAATCTGGGAAGCACTGACAGCTCCGGGTTAGGATGGTGCTCCTGGAAGTCGATGAGATAGAATTGAGGCTGAGTGCACAGAAACAGTAATAGCTGAAGTTTAGGGTGACTGATTCAGCTTTTGTGTTAGCAAGGTCAACCCACTGAAACACTTTGCTTCATCTGGAAGAGATCAATGGAATATTGTCAATTTTTTGTAAAGCAGAAGTAGTTCTTGAGATATGTGTCTTCCTGAGGTCATTGTGGCACACTGCAGATTGGATTTAGCTGGAAGCATGTCGCTATCAATGGCTTTTATCAACCTGTGTTTGCATTCAATACTTCTTCTCCTAGTATTAGCCATAAAAATCACCCAGTCTTCTTTTCTGGTATCCAAAAAACATACAGTTTGTAATAACTTCTAGGTCAAAGTTACAAGTAGTGACCAGGCTGAAAAGAGATGCAGTCGTATTTATCTTGACTAGGTCTTGTGACAAGTTCAGGAAAATTCTTTTTTCTCCTATTTTGGCAAATGAAGTGAAATGTATCGAAAACCATGAAGCAGACCTTTTGAAAATTATGTGCAGTTTTTATTTCATATCAACCTTTTCTTTCCGTTCAATATAAATTATTTCAATTAATAGTACGTAGAACATGATCATTCTCCTAATCAATATATTTGACCTTTAGGTCATGCAATGATTTCCACAATGAACAATACACTGTGTAAAATAAGGAATACATCTCCTTTTCAAACCTTGGTGCAGTATTTTCACTGATCCCTTCTGGTTTTCCCACTCTGGGAAACAGGAAATTACTACTGTTTACCTCCTTTCTCCTTTACTTCTGTATTTGATATCTCTGTTGTCATCATTTGCCTCTTTCCTAGTGTCTTCACAGAATCATAGGATGGTTTGGGTTGTAAGAAACCTCAAGGGTTCTCTATCTCCAACTCCGCTCCCATGGGCAGGGACAGCTACTAGATCAACTTGCTCAGAGCTACATCTAGCATGGTCTCGAAAATTTCCAAGGATAGAGCATCCACAGTATCTCTGGGCAACATTTTACCGTGTCTAACCATGCTCACACAAAAGAATTTCTTCCTAAGATCTAAACGAAATCTACCCTCTTCGAGTTTAAAGCCATTGTCCTTCACCCTGTCTCTACATGCCTGTGTCAAAAGCCCCTCTCCAGCTCTCTTGTAGCCCTGTTTAGGTACTGGATGGCTGCTGTGAGGTGTACTCAGAGCAAGTTCTCCAGGCTGAACTACCCCAACTGTCTCAGCCTTTCCTCATGGGAGAGGTGCTCCAGCCCTCTGGTCATCTTCATGTACCTCCTTTGGACTCGCTCCAACAGGTCGGTGTCCTTCTTATGTCTTACTCTATTTAATATTTACTTTTTTATCTAAGATGATCCGTAAGAAGTTGATCCTTATTTCCATTCTCTGTCCTTTTCCTGGTTTCACTGTGATTATACAGTAACAATTTTTTAAAATATACATAAACATGTAATTTGTGACTAGTATTTAAAAACATAAATGTGTAATTTAAAAGAATCAATTTGCTATAAGAAGATGTGTAGTTTAATAAAATGTAATAAAATTATTTAATATTTATTTTATATAAAGAGATAGCTATATTAGACATAAATACATATGTTGAAAAAGAGTGAACTTACACTCTAAAATTACTTGAAAGGGAATTGTAATAAGGTGGGTGTCAGTCTATCCTCCGAGGTAGCAAGTAACAGCACAAAAGGAAGTGGCCTAAAGTTGTGCCAGGGGAGCTTTAGAATGAATACTAGAAAAATTTCGTCACTGCAAGGCTGATTAAGCATTGCAACAGTCTGTCCAGGGAAGTGGTGGAATCCCTGGAAGTGTTGAAAAAATGAGATATGGTGGTTAGAGACATGGTGTAGTGGTGGACTTGGCAGTGTCGAGATAGTTGTTGGACTGGGTCTGGATCTTAAGAGATCTTACCCAGCCTTAATGGTTTCATCATTGTATACGCATAAACATCAGGACACTAACGGACTCTGCGTGGCTATGTACTTTTCTCTCCTTTTTTTTTCCTTTCTGCAAAATTCTATTGATGTTTTTAACTGAGCTGATACTTTCAGAGGAATACCTAAAACAACCCTACTACCATTCTGAATAGTAATAGCTAATGTGGACAACAGTTTTGTGTATCATTAGCATGTATAATTAATTGGGATTTCCCATAGGCATTATTTTTTTTTTTTTTTACTGAACTTGAATTTAGTCTGTCAAAACTTTGAGTGCTTTCACAGATGGTTTCATCTTTAGGCACCATTCCTAAGTTTTTTTCATTAGCAAACTTGGTAAGCTCATGGTTGATGCTTTATACTGCTTATCTGGCAAACAATTCATGCCATAGCATGTATCCCTGAGGGATTCCACAGTCCTTCATCCACTGCAAGAGCAGGTTATTGGACCATTCTTTGTTACCCAGTCTTCAGTTCATGGGAGGATCTTTAGAAGTATCTGTCTAGGACCTTTGGTGAAGGACCTAGAGAAAAACATAGAATAGTAAAACTACCTTTATTTTTTTGACAAAGCAAACCACAATGCTCAGAAAAAATTACCTTTCTCAGGGTAGTTTTTAAGTTCTGTTCTCTTCTTACATTCTATCTACTCACCCAATAACTGACAGAGAAATTGATGGGCTGAAGTTTTGTTCATTACTCATGAAACGCCTTCTGAAAACTGTTACAAATTTCTATCTATACTTATGTGTTTTAAACCATAGTTTATGCTTATTCGTAGACTAAATATGTTCATATGTGATTTGGATTTGTGATTCCTGTGCTCAGCCGGTACCTTTGAAACTACTGGATGGATGCTGTTTGGATCTGAAGATGTGTTACCATTAATTTTACATACTTCTTTAAAATACTGCTGATCTGAAATGTACTGGCAGGTTTTTAAGGCAATAGAGAAAGTTTCTTAGACATGTAATTTTCTATTCCTCTGACAAACTGTTATTTGTAATTTTTCCTTTTCTTAGTCTGTAACTTTTGTTTACATATAGCTCTCAAAAGTCAGTCGCTTTTAAGTGCTATTAAGACTTGGTGCCAACCTTGTTCGGTTTTCACCATTTTAACAAATTGTGTGTGTTTGTGTGTGTATGTGGCAAAAAATGCCCTTTCGCTTTTTAAATTTGATTTTTATACAGTATCTATCACAATAAGATCCTCCTTTTACATTGATTTCTTAGATATTGCCATTAAAAAATCAAGGTTAATAAGTGATGATTGAGGTGGCTTGTTCAAAGGTGAATTCTCTTACCCTGGGAGCATGATGATGGTGGTGAAATGGTCTTTCCACAGATGACTGGGATGTTATGTGTGGTATCAGAGCAGAGGTGCAGCACATCTGGTTTCGGTATCTGGGGTTGCCTTTGGTTCTGTGGAATGATTTTGGTCTTCTCATTTGAGCAATTTCCACATTTATTGCACTTAGTAGTGGATTCTGTACAGATGATTAATTGTTATATCTGGTACTGCAGGTTCCATTACTGCCAGCTATCCTAGCCAATCCACTGCAGCGATTTTCTCTTTTTTTCTTCTTTTGGGCAGGATAATGGAACTGGTAAAAGATTTGAACCTCCTAGCTTTCTATTTTGGCTTTGTGAGAGAATTAATCTAAGGGCTTTTTAACACACTCATCACCTAAAGAATGCTGTTGAATCCAAGATTGGGACAGAGTGAGCAAGTTCAATTCAGAGATACCTTGTAAAGTATGTAAATCAGTGATAACGTGATTCCAGAGTGATTTCTCTGGCTGATTTAGAGGCTTAAATTGAGAACCAACAGATGGAGCTGACTTTCATTAGAAAGACAACCTTAAAACCAAGCTGATCTAACACAGGACTATCACAATTAGGGGACGTGAATGCAGAAGTGGACAGTAGACATATTCCCTGGACCTCAAGGGCAGAGATCCTTTCAGCATTCCAAAGGAATGACAAGGCAAACTCAGAGGAGTTATGGTGTAGTCCTGTCTTAAAACATATGCTTGAAAGCCTTCAGCATCTCTCATTATTTACACTTTATGTACTTTTAATGTTATTTTAAACAAGCTTGTGAAAGTTATTTTCCCATGACAATGTCTGGCTTCTATTTCCTTCATGAACAAATTATTAACAGCAACAAATCTCTTGTACATCCTCCTTTTTTTTCAGTGCAAGATATCACCACATAAAACCAGCAGTACTGAAGCACTCTAGGTAGAATATTTTTTCTACTGACTTGAGAAGCACAAAATTACAGATGTCAGATTTTTCATTAATTACTTTCATTAGTACCAATCTGCTGATTTGGCATTTGGAACTTGCAGAAAGAATTCAGAATCAGAATGAGAATATGGGAGAATCCATTAGAACTTTTCTAAAAAGCATGGGGGCATGGAGCTAGATCGTAGTAGAAAGGATCAAATTATGTGAGACGAAATTTGTTGGAGCACTTCCAGAGAAGAACAAAGCTGGTGAAGGGCCTAGAGAGTAAGTCCTAAGAGGAGGGGCTGAGGGAGCTGGGGTTGTTTATACTGGAGAGGAGGAGGCTCAGGGGAGACCTCATCACTCTCTACAACTGCCTGAAAGGAGGCTGTAGCCAGGTGAAGAGCCAGGTCTCTTCTCCCAGGCAACCAGTGACAAGATGAGAGCACACAGGCTTAAGCTGCACTAGTGGAGGTCCAGGTTGAACATCAGGAAGAACTTCACTGGAAGGGTGATCAAGCATTGCAGTGGGCTGCCCACAGAGGTGGTGGACTCACCATCCCTGGAAATATTCCAGAAACAATTGCACATTCGGATTCCATGCTCTGGAAAGTCATTCCAACCTGAATGATTCTATGATTCTGAGGTATGAAATAATAATCCCCTTTCTCTGTCCCCATTTTGGAACACACACACACACACACACACACACACACACAAGAAAGAAATGGTGACTTTCCTCCTCACCTCTCCCCAGTTGCATAAAATGAGAACATTTTGTTGAATGCACTTTTCATGGCTTAGCTGTACAAGTAACATTAGTAATTACTTGGTTATGACTTCTGGTTATAAACTGCTGATTAGATTTCAAAACTGTCCAAGTACACTACAGTAGTTTTGTAGGTCAGGCCATGTGTTCTTCAGTGAACAGAAACAAGGTTCAGGCACACACTGCCAAAATCAAGCAAGAAAGGGTTGGGCTTTCAGGAGCTTGACTTGTTTGGTTTTATGTGAACTAATCAAATTTAGGACCTATAAAAGACCAGCAAAGTGCAAAGGTGAAGTCAGATGTTGCAGTCTCTTGTTCATAGAACAGATCAGAATATCTCAAAAAGGTTACATACCTTTTTTGTTCAAATTTTTATTTTCTTGTTTTCATTCAACTTTCTGTGACATCTCCCAGATCAAATCTACATTTTATCAACTCCAAAATTCACCTGAGCAATAGTTTGTGCTTCTCTTGCGTCATCCCAGGCAGGCATTTATAAAATCAGTGTAAGAAACGGTGTACAAAGGATTATTTTATTCCAAAGTCTTTCAACAGGGGAAAAAGATACCTCTGTTGATAGTGACTATAGGCTAGACAGTGGATATTCTGAGGACTCTAGTTTTAACTAGTTCCTTATATGGCTGATGTTATTCTTTTGAGTCGACAGCTGACTTAACATGAGCCAGCTGTGTCCAGGTGACCAAGACAGCCAGTGGCATCCTGGCCTGTATCAGGAACAGTGTGGCCAGCAGGACCAGGGAAGTCATTCTTCCCCTGTACTCAACACTGGTGAGGCCACACCTCGAGTGCTGTGTCCAGTTCTGGGCCCCTCAGTTTAGGAAGGACATGGAGACACTTGAGCGTGTCCAGAGAAGGGCAAAAAAGCTGATGAGGGGTCTAGAACACAAGCCCTATGAAGAACAGCTAAGGAAATGGGGTTGTTTAGCCTGGAGAAAAGGAGGCTCAGGGGAGACATTATCACTCTCCACAGCTCACTGAAGGGAGGCTGTAGCCAGGTGGGGCTCAGTCTCTTCTCCCAGGCAGCCAGTGACAGAATGAGAGGACACAGGTTCAAGCTATGCCAGGGGAAGTTTAGGCTAGACATTAGGAAGAAATTCTTCACTGAAAGAGTGATTGGGCACTGGAGTCATCTGCTCAGGAAGGTGGTAGAGTCACCACCCCTGGAGGCGTATATAAAAAGACTGGACGTGGCACTCAGTGCCATGGTTTAGTTGATGAGGACGTGTTAGGTCAGAGGTTGGACTTGATCTCAAAGGTCTTTTCCAGTCTAGTTCATTCTGTGATTCTGTGAGTCTGTGGAAGTGGTAAGGGCTGCTCTGATGTTGGGAATGCTCCAAATTCCCCTGAAAGCTAAAGGAAGTCAAGGATAATCTCTGGAGAGTTGCAATGCACAAATGCAGGGATGAGTGCTCTGCAAGATCTGAGTACTTCTGACTTCAGCTATTAATAAATTTAGATAGGATTTTATTTGCGAATGTATTGGTCAGTTGCCGTTTTTTCTAGTTCAGTTACGTAAGTATGCGAAACTCACTGTTAGTTAGAGGACTAGCTCAATATTCTCAGGTGATGACCATCTCTATTTGCATCTTCGGTATTTCTCATAGCTACAAGGGTGTTGCAAATACTGCAAGAGTAAAAAATGTTGTCATACTACTGAGCTGAGTGTGGGAGAGATTACTACAGAGATTTCAGTGTGTGGGAGTTGGCCCTGTGCAGTCAAAGCAGGACATTTCTTACAGCATTTAGCTATCAAGTCTCACTCTTGAGTTTTTCAGGGCTCAAGTAGCCAGTGATGTTTTTTCCTGGATAAAGATCTTAGCTTTAATAAACAGTCAAACAAAATAAAAAATAAGTTTTTGCTATGTAGAATCACCGTATATTGTTCCTCTTCTGCTTACAATGCTCTTTAATAAAATACATGATACTGTGTATGCTTCTTTTATTTGCTTGGTTTGTATAATTTGAGTTCATGACTGTGGCTCAATGTAATTCTTTCCCACCTATGCTGTTATCATGGCTGTATGAGTGACTTCCACATTAGGCTGGAAAAGATGTACATCTGTCTTTTCTCTGGGTCGAAACAGACAGGTAACTGCAGACATGCAGGAATAGTCTGCAGAGAGAGAGGAACTCTTCTTTCTTCCTGATTTTTTTTTTAATGTAAATTCTTTTTTCCTCCCCTTCCTTTTATAGTAGCCTCTGTGTGAGCTCTTGGTCTGTTGTTCATGATTCACTGCAGACCGTACTGCTGAGTAGATCTGAGTTTAGGAATCACTGATGATCCTTAAAAAACAAAGAGTAAGAGCAGAATTCTCCCCAGAGAATGCCTTTCCTGCACATTGAGATCAGAGACCTCCCCAGATGGCTTCCAGCACAACTGAACATTTTTCCCAGGAGGGCCTGAGGCTGTCATGAGCCCAGAAAGACCCTTTTGAAGTGTGTAATTGATGCACCATCCCCACACAAGGAATTAAGTATCCTGTTTCTGACACACAGATTCAACAATATTGATCTGTGCAAAAGGCCTCCCATTTGCTGAAGCAGTTGTATTGCTACAGCTGGTTTGGGTTTTTTTCCTTTTGGGAATTGACATCACTGCTTAATTAGAGAAGGGCAGCCTTAGTCTCAGTGGACCAGATCTCATACACACATCAATATTCTTGCCCTGCTCCTGCTCTTCAAGATATATGTCTTGATTTGTAATCATGTTGCTGTCCATCTACAGCGGAAAACAAAACAAACAACCCAAGTTACAAAGTTCATCTCAATTTGTCATATTTTTGCTTCTGTTTCACAAACCATTCTTTGACAGTGTCTCTTGATGTTTTGGAAAGAGAGAAGAGAAAGGGAAAGGCAGATTGAAAAATGATGTTTCCAAAACTAGGAGACTCTTTTGAAACACGAGGGACAAAAAAAAGGAGGCAGTGGTTAAACAGTTTAAGCTGTCTGGGAAAAAGGGGAGAGAATTGCTCCTGAGAGCAGCAGTACTGTGTTGGAGAAGGGTCCATCTTTCGTAGGTATGACTTGGCAGTTTTCTCTGTTGTGATTGCATCATGCCACTGATGCAAAGATGCTGAAGCAGCACTGGAACAGTGTTCTAGGACAAATAATCAAATAGGACAGGATTTTAGTAGCAGATTTTTGTCAGCTGTTCATGCAGAGGCATAGAGGTAAGGACAAAGGATAACCTGCCGAGATTTTGAAGTCCTCATACCTGAATTAATTAGAACAGGGATCAAATGGGAAGGGTTTTTTACTGGGCCAGGCGCAAGTGCTGCTGCTTTACCACGGAGGAGGTCTCTTGTATTGCAGTCCTTGCACTACAAACTCTTGTTGATGTGGGAAATCCATTCAGCATGCATAGTACTGAAAGCATGCTAGCTTTTAAGCTCAGGTGGCTTGTAGGCTCTAAAGACAGTTTGCCAGATATGCACTTAGCCCCAGCCAGGATTCCATGCCTATGTCTGAAAGAAGCATTTTTACAAGCAAAATAAGTAAGCAGAAGAACAAACTTACAATAATGACAGTGTCACAAAGGAGAATGAAATAAAGACCTCACCTCAGGAAAAAAAAAAGGTGAATTAAAATTTTTGTACTATTTATTATTTTTTACAGTGCAGCCTCCCATGTTTTACTCTGTACTATCAAGTGTATTATAACTCATGTTTTTTGGGAAACATTAAAGATCTAAAATCTGTGTCCACGTGTCAGGGACAGTAGATAGTGGTAGGTGATTTTCTGATTCATTAAACATCAGTCCCTATCCTCTGTCCCTATAAAATTATTCAGTGGTACTAACCATGCATTTGCCATGCACTCTTTATTTCAGAATATGATCTCAAAATGGTCGCTGACTATGCCCAGAAATTTATTTGACTGTGTTTTGAACCCAAGATTTTGCCGCTGATCTATGCTTTGTTTTTGTATTTAATTTCCCTGTTGCAAAGTATATCTGGTATTTCATGAAGCTGCAGAGTGTCTCCAATCTGCAAGATGCACGTGGTGGGATAATTCTTCTCAGCATTTATGTTAGGCTCACTCTTTGATACAACCTCTTTTTCAGATCCATTATGCTGGTGCTGCTGACAGTTCAGTCCAGTTCATCTTCTACCAGCCTATCATTCACCGATGGAGGGAAACTGATTTTTTCCCTTGTTCAGCATCCTGTGGTGGAGGTAATGAATTACCACTGTATTTCAGAAACTGTCGTCTGCATACATGACCTGTCCCAACTGCTGCCCTGGGTTTTGGACCTTAAAATGGGCAAAATATGAAAATTTAAATAGTTTCAGCCAAATTAAGAGAGGGATTTACCAATGTGGCAGTAGCCAGTAAATTTTTAGCGTTGTGCCAGACTCTGTAGATAAAGTACATCTTGATACAGACTTATCTGCATTTAATGCTACAGCTGTAAAACATAAGGGCTGATGGGATTTGGGCCTAATTTGGAAAAACAAGATGTCTCCATTCATCCCTGTTCCTACCAGCAGGTTTATTCGCTATACTGAAACTGAGGGCACAATTTGTGGTGACTAAGAAACCTCAGCCTTTGTTTTTTCTTTTTTTTTCCTAGGCTTCTGAATTTTTGCTTGACCATACTGGTTATCTTTTGTTTCCTACTACCTGTGATTTGCATTGCTGTTTTCGGTCTGGCCTGGAAAACAACATGTGCTATGTCCAAAAGCACTCAAGCAAGCTGAAATTAGTTTTCTTTTTACCAAATTAGAACTTAGATACATTTCAGAGCCAGACAGGAAGAACGCCACATCTCATATTATTCATTCTTCTGTGTATTGCAGGTTATCAACTGACATCTGCTGAGTGCTTTGATCTGAGAAGCAATCGGGTAGTAGCAGATCAATACTGTCACTATTATCCTGAAAATATCAAACCAAAACCAAAACTTCAAGAGTGCAATCTGGATCCTTGTCCTGCAAGGTCAGTCAGCTTTAATTTTAGAGGAGGGTGAGCTCTAAAGGAGTAAAATAAAACAGGAAAATATTCTGTTCCTATTCCTCACAGTGTCATTTATCCTACATAATTCAACCTCTTTCTCATCCTGAGAATGCACTGTGTAGAACACCTCTATTTAGGACCTTAACATAGCAAAGACTGATTTGAAATGGTTGTTTCTTCCCCTCAGAATGCACTTTGCCTCATTATTTTTGCAAAGTATGAGAAAACAAATTGTCCATGATATCCATCCTCATGATCAATACATGCCTCTTAAGTGTTAGCGAGATTGAAAAAATTCTTTTGCATGAAAATTATTGTCATCACAAAAAGATGAATAATCTTCCATTTGGTTTCTTTTTTTAAATTTTATCCTTAATAAAAAGCCTACTTGCATTTATGGCAGAGTGATTTTGTTCTAGTTAGCAATGTCCTTCAGTCCTGCACAAAAATCTCATCTCTGCTGCCCCACAGAATCACAGAATGGGTCAGGCTGGAAGGGACCACAGGGGGTCATGTGGTTCAACCTCCCCGCTCAAGCAGCCTCATCCCAGAGCACATAGCACAGGATCATGTCGAGATGATTCTAGAATATCCCCAATGAGAGAGACTCCACAAGCTCTCTGGGCAATCTGTGGCAGTGCACTATCACTGCACAGTAAAATATTCTTCCTCGTGTTAAGGTGGAACTTCCTGTGCATTCTTCCTTAGAAGATTAATAGAAAAAATAGTAAGATCAGCTAGTCATATTTTTCATGTATAAGAAAAGAAAGAAAACCACAAAACAGACTGGTCCTTTGTTTCACTGATTGCCCTGAACTTCAGTGGGAGTCCATCTGCAGCCACTCAATAAGCAGCAAGCATTTATTTGTGCAGTCTAAACCTTTTGGTCCTCCGCGTGGCTTTGCTAAAAGATGGTTAAGCATGGCCCAGCAGGCATGACAAGGATGTCCTGGAGTTATTTTGTCACCAGCTCCTTTCCCTCTAGACTAGTTTTGTGTCAAATTTGATAAGGTGAGTTCAAGCAAAAGTTCACCTAAAAATTGCTGTGTCACTTCAGATTGTTGGAGGTTGTCATAGAAAAAAGGTGTCATGATGAGAAAAAGGATGCTTAAGAAACCTATGGGGCTATGTATCCACCTGTCTGAGGGTGGTTGCTGCCCAAAGCAGGTATACCAGCTTTAGAGCACCAAGGCATTATCAGAGCAGAACAAATCACTCCAAGGCAAAGACAGTTTTTACTTCTTATAGAAAGTTTTCACTGAAGTTCAGTGGTTTTTTCTGGAGTTAACACTCAGGTTTCTTTGTCATTGAAGACACAATTTCCCAGAGTGTAGGGCAGTTTATATTCCTTTGTTCCTATAAGCTCATTTTGTTTGAGACAGAAGTCAATAGAGGCCAGGTATGATCAGGTAGAAGGCTGAAACATGAATGTCTCAGGAAAAGGTTTCTTGAAAGGTATGCATCAATATGGAACCTATCTTTTAGAGTCACCTATCACAGTGTCAATGAAAAAGTAATTTTATGTTGTTGCCTTATTGGTTTTTTTTTTTATTCCGAGATGCTATTTTTTAAACATAAGGTTCTGGGTCAAATATGTAATTTGCCTCTGGAATTTGTGCTGTGGGTATTTTCCATATTTTTGCCAATGATTTTAAATGATATATTCTCAAACGGTGAGACAGATGACTGCATGGTACATGGGAGGAAAGAGAAAAAAAATAACAGCTGGGCAGATGTCAGGAAGCAATTTTTGTTTTATAGAAAGCCTAACAAGGCAAAGTTGTTGATATAAAGACCCTGAGGGGAGGGAGAGTCATTTAGAAATACAGCTATGCCATCCCAGAGGAACTGACTTTTTGGAAACATCTTTTTAGTATGCCAAATTTCAAATTACTATTTTCAAAAGTGCCTTTGTAAAGAAGTCAAGAATCAACAACCCAGAGAAAAAAAGCAGAGGGAATCTGCGGTAACTTCTGGATTCCTGATGATTTCTTACAGTCAGGAAGAGGGTAGGTGAAGCAGAAACTGGGTCAGAAGCATGGACAAGGAGGGTGTCTTGGCTCTGCAGTGTCTTTTCTGTGTGGGAGCTGCTCTGCTCCACCAGGATAAAATTAAGAAGTTAATTTTTCCTGGCAAATCCAGTTCCAGTGAAGCATAGCTGATTAGTGGTTGCTGACTGTTCCTATGGTGTGTCAATGAATGCCACAGAAAATAATCACTGAAGACCACAGTGGCACTGAATAAAGCAACTGAAACAGGGTGCTGTAGGAGAGCTTACACTAAAATTTTCAGCAAAGGGTAGGCTGAAAAAAAGTTTGAATGAATACCACAAGTATTCTGTGGGCCCGCAGTAAGCTGCCTCTTTAGGTTTAATGCATAGAAGAGTTTTACTTTATTGTGCTTACTATGGCAACAATTAGCAGTATTGCTGGCATCATGAGTAGCAAAAAAGCTTAGTCTCAGTGACGGTGAAAAGGTCTGTGGATGGTTATTTATCAAACATACGTAATTAATACATGCCCATTTTCCAGGCTAAGTAGAGGCAGCCACCTGTACTGTTCATCCAAGTCAGACCAGAAATTCATGTCCCACAGAATCCATGACACACAATGATACTGAGTGCCTTTTCATCCCTACGTACCAATGCTCTATCCAGCCCCTCTCACCAACCCTGTTTCAGATCCAGCTCATGCCTTACAAAGAAAAAGGAAAGATCTGTTTATTTACAGTCCATTAGGATTTTACAGTAGTCTGCCTTTGACTGGCAAAAATAAGTCTATATGTATAGTATCTACTGATGTAAATGGCAGCCAGTTCAATCTAGTCCACTCCCCTTCTATGTGGCAAAATTCAACATTAGTATTTCACCTGTTTAATTAAGTTAAAATATTTTAACTACCCAAAACTTCACAGAATGGAAGGTATTTTTAGCTTTCATCTATATCCTCCTTTCTGGTATCTTTTAATGAAAAAGGAATGGAATTTTTTGCTGCTTAGAGAAAAGGTTTGTTCAGATATGACTTAACTGGGTGTGCTGAACACTTAGTTAGGACAGTTCTAAGGTGCTATAAGCAGAAGATACATCTCCTTCATAATTCAAAGGCTTCCCTCCAAAAATCAATTTTTACAAATGCAAAAAATGCTGTTGCCACACTCATCATTCACTTTCTCACGATGATACTCTTAGTATTATGTCTAGATTTCATCTTCAGCTTTTCAGTGGCATTCTGCTGTGCCATTCTGCATTTTCCCCAATCTCCCATATTTTTTGCCACGTTAATATGGGAGTTTCTGAGTCACAAAAGCTCTATTCACGCTTTTACCAGGAGATTTTAATGGTGTATAAAAATTTCTAAAGGCAACTTACGCAAAGATTCTAAATTCATGAAGCACTTGTCTAAAAAATTTCATATTAGCAAGCCTCTGGCATGAAGTGTTCTTTTTAACACTTTAATTCCTGGAGTTCAGCTAGAGTTTTATCTGTAAGCCTGCCACTAGAAGTAATGTTGATACCTGTGGAAAGTTTGGGGGAAAATCTCTCATTCAAGCAAGATTTTCAGCACCCAGAGGCTGGAAGGAACTCTCAGATATCCACTGTTTATGGAGTCCTCCAGCAAAATTGCAAACTCCTCTTCCAGTCGAAGTTTTTCTTTTAGCATTCTCATTTAAATATCCGTAGTGGGTGGTGGCATAGGGAGGTGTTACCAAAAAGAAATCTAAATTGAAGTTTTAATGAAATTGTACTTTTTAGTTGTTAATTTTCAGCTAATCTAACAAGAGCACTGAAGTACAAGTAAAAGCGTACAAATGACACCAGGATGTTAAGACCATTCAGAGTGTTCCTAAGTAGTGAGAAGTCCGTAATATACTTGGTGATGTGAAAGTGGAGTTGTAGATGGAAAAGGACCTGATAGCAATGGCAGTGTTCTGGTAGTCATAATCAAGGTCACCTGAATTCAAGAGCAGAATAAAGATTAGCAGCAGATAATTCTAATGTCTAAAGAGGTACATTTCTTCCAAAGGCAATAGTTGAAACCTTGGATTTTCGGACAGGGGAAAAGTAATTTAAATTAATCTAGAAAATAACTTTGTCAGATCAGGCAGGGAGGGCGGGCCAGGAAGCACTTGTCAGGCACTTAAAAGATGTAAATAGCAGAGCAAATTAGGCTCTAAGGGAACAATACGTATGAATGAAACACTGAAAGAAAGGCAGAAAGGAGCTGCCAGGATGTAGCAGATAACAAGCTGTAAGGTGGGAAAGTATATCATGTACTGCTATGAGCATCAAATACAGGTATCTGTCTGCCCAGTATGAAGTTACAGGAAAATTTTAAGTCCTAGAAGAGACCAATATTGCAGCAAGTAAATGGTCATTTACAGAGATTTTCACTGGATATTCAGGTGTTAACACTTAGTAGTGGAAAATATCAGCTCATTTCCTCTTTGTATCAAACACTGCTCATCCGAACCACCGTAAATTATTGAACTGAATAAAGAAAGGGAGATATTTAGAAGCATTACAGTCATGCTACTGGAAGGAATTACTTTTTCTGCTTTCAACCGGCAACACCTCTTTCAAGCATTGTGAAGAGATCAGTTTTTAGCAGTCTATGGCAATGATAATTAAACCAATATGTTGCTTATAATTTGAAATCTCTACACTGCAAACAGGACATGTTTTATAAAGCTAAGATATTGTCGTGCCAAGCAGACATTCTGTTTTAAGTAAGAGGTTTTTCAGAATCTGACACAAAAGGATGCCTTTCTCAGCAGCTTTTTCGTTTATAAGTTGGTTTTTTAAGTATCCACTGACATTCCATTTTAAAATGTTTAAGCAGCAGACATTGGCTTTTGCCAATCTGTGAAGTACTAAGACTATATAGAAGGACATATAAATACAAAGTGCATAGTAGTTCTTCAAGATTCACATTGATAGCATCCAGAAAGCAGAAAGGTAACTAACTCATGCTGGTGGAACACCTAAGGATTACTCTTTCACTGCCTGCAAAAGTAGGCATTGAAATCGAGGTTGCCTGTACCTGTGGTGTTATTGTAGATGTCATCTACCTCAGTTCTGAAGGGAAATAGTAATAGATTCACAGAATAACACATGGGAGGCATTAACAGATACCATCTCTGAGGGCTTCAATAACTGTTTCTCAACATGGAAAATGGTCTTGCAGCACAAGGAGATAATGTCACAGTGTGGCATCTTCAGAGAACACTGAGGTGCAGTATCACACACTGCCTTAGTGTCGGGATTCGAAGTGTTAAAATGCAGTCTTTTGCACAAGATTGTTGTCTGTCCAGTGATAATCATGGCTTTCTTAGAAATGCTGGCTTGGATGCTAAAGTATTGTCTTTTGTGGTGAGCACTTTCATGTCATCCAGCACAGCCAACCCAGGCTACTTTAACATTACATTATTATTTGTTCATTGCCAATAATATCTTAAACATACTCCATTACTTAGATGGCACAGTCCCTGCCATGCAGATCATTTACTCTCAGGCCTGACAGATTTCAGTGAAGGTTTAAATCTTCCTTTTCCTTCTTAAATCTGATGTGAGTCTGCATCAGGACAGAGGTGTAATGGGTGCAGCTGCCCGGGGGCATGGGCAGCCCCGAAGCTATGAGTAGGACATCCTTGGCAAAACAGAGCCCTCAGGAGAGGTGAAGGCTGTGAGCCAGGGGCATGTGAGCATCTGCAGAGGCTGGGCAGTGGCACAGCAGAGTGCAGGACACCAGCGCAGGAGTAGCAGGTTTTCCCCATGCAGTGTCACACCACCCTGAGGCACCTTGGAGGCAGATGTCCTTTCTCTCTGCTGGCTCCTCTCCTGGTTCTAGCACCCATACCCCAGCTTGGGTCAACTAGGTTCCAACCTGAGACTTGTCAGCATGCAGGAGAGAGGGCTGGGAAGGGCTGGCCTTGTCAGAAAGAGAGAGTCATCAGGCAGGGAAAGGAGAAAGGCATTTGAGCTTGTCATCTGTGCTAAATTGGGTAGCTTAAGGGCGAAATGGAGCAACTGGTGAGGAGTTCACCAAACATGTCTTCCAAGGAATGCAGCTGCAGACAGTTGTCCCAGGGGAAAGCTGAATGTTTGCAGAGATGGCAGGTCTGGTTGCAGCACTCTCACCTTTGACATGTGCAGCTCCCATTCCAACCATACATGTGCCTTGGAAGAGCAACTGGATTGAGACTACCAACCCTCAGGAGGAAAAAAAAAACAATGTGCAGAATATATGACAGGAGTTGTGAGTCTGAAAGGCACGGGAGATTGCAGACATATGAGACAGAACAGCTCTGCAAAATAATTTGCTTTGTGCTTCTGCTCCTGCCAAATCTCTTGATGTTTTGTGAATGAGTCCTGTTAACTACTCGCACATACTTCAGTGAAGGATTTATTACTTCCTCTGCTCATTTAGCACACCGTCCTCTTTGCATTGTCTGGGTAATGTACAGTAAATAAAGCCCATTATGTAGATCTCTTCCATCTTGTTTATAGGAGTATGATGGACATATAGATTCATGGACTTTAAACCACTTTGTCCCATCAGAAAGTCAGAATACACCAAGTAATCTCTTAAAATTTTTTTGTAAGTGTTAACTTAGTCTTAGGGTTTTTTTTGTGGAACTCATACAAAAAAACATGCACAAGACTAGCTAGAAAGGTGCAGATGTCATTAATGATACAATGACCATGTGCTCTTCTGTTGTATCTTTAAGACAATTTTTTTAAGTCATAAATTAAGCCATTGTGTATTATTGTGGCAGTCTTCTTCCTTACTATGACTTTATGGCTGTGATCTATTACTTTGCAGTTACAGAATGAGAGCCTTTGGCAGCCCCTCATGTATGCACAAAGACAGTGTCAATAATTCTGTGGAGCTCAATACTGCTTACAGAAATGCAATTTTTGTGTGCAAAATTTTTTGAGGGTCAAACCTTTCCAATTACAATATTAATCTAGTGCTTTGTAAATGTTACCTAATATTCATGACAGTGTTTAGATGTGGTACAGTTATTTCTATCTGAACAGCCTTGGCAATTATGCATTTTAAAGCATGTAGACCTGTATTATGCATAGAGATCGAGTTTACTAGAAAGAAAATATTTTTCACTGCAATGAATGAGAAATGTTTTGAAATCTGCTTCTTTCTTAGGCAGTAGATGCTTTTATAGTGTTATGTCATTTTTTAACTCACTATGTTAATCTTTTTTTCCAACCACTTCTCAGCAAGCTGAAGAGCTGGGAAGTGCAAACAGCTTCAGAGTGGAACTTCAGCAGCAGTGGTAGAAAAGTCAGGAAAACAGCGAATTCCCAAAAGCATGGGCAAAAAAACCCTCACAAAAAATTCCCTTCCATCTTCTTAAAATACTAGTAGACAATTCCTCCAAATTCTCCAGATGCCTACCCATCAAGCTGAGTCTGAAAAGACCTGTTCATTGACCATACTTTAAAGGACCCATTTGTATTTTCCAAAGTTTCCCAGTGCCAGAACTACCTCCCCTAGGTTTTTAGATTTTTGTGGGGACAGGCAGCTCTTCAAAGATGCAAATATGCGCACTCATGCAGAGTTCCTATGACTGCAGTGGCTGCTGATCTTAGAGGGAACTGTCTAGTTCCTCTCACACACTTCCAGGGCTCCAGCTGCTTCCCGCACTTTAGCTGGAAAATTCCAGGACACTGACCTGGCGCTGACTCCTTGCTGTGGAAACACAATGGGATCCATTCTTCTGTCTTGGACAAGTTATGCGCATAAAACCCCTGTTGAATGAAAGGAGAATAGACCCCTTTAGGCCTGGCCTGACAAGAGTTCTTTGAATGCCTACAGCATTTTTCAGTGAACTATGTTGGGGATGGAGAATACTTTCTCCTTTCCTCCTCCTTCGCTCCTTCCCCCTTACAGAAATACATAGCAGCATACCTAGCACCTCTCATCTGTAAAAGGCTCCTGAAAACCACCTTTATCCTTGACATTCAATTTCATCTCTCCATAACTGGATAGAGACACACTTTTTATTTTAATGCAATTGGTATTAACTCTTTGATTTTTCTGTCCACTTCCCCCATCCAAATACCCAGGTGGCTTTGATGAAAGTGATAAATGAGGTGCTCTAACATCAT
Source organism: Machaerirhynchus nigripectus (assembly GCA_013397975.1). NCBI lineage: Eukaryota > Metazoa > Chordata > Aves > Passeriformes > Dicruridae > Machaerirhynchus > Machaerirhynchus nigripectus. The sequence goes on from VZRQ01010635.1 coordinate 40,951, forward strand.
CTGTTTGATGTTAATAGATATGCCTGATAACTGAGAGACAACGTGGTTAAAGTTACTCTGAGTCAAAATTATAAGAAGTGCAGACGAAATATGAAATTTCAGGCTAGCAATTCAGTGAGACCCTGTAGTTGCCAACAAGACAAGGGGCATACATCTCACACATAACTGGCATGATAATGTTTCAGGTAATTCCTAATTTTGATCTGTGCTATTGCCTTCTATAACTTTTAGATGTTACATTGTAACACCATACCAATAACAGTACAGCAAAGCAAGCCAACCAGTTATGACAAACAAAAAAAAATACCCCAACCTGACACATTAATCTTTTCTCAAGCTCCTCCTTTCTTCCAGGAAAAAAAAAATAATAAAGAGGTGGGTCTGGGTTAATTTAAGGTGAAGAGACAAGAATTGCAGATTTAAGTTCTTGCACTGTGATTACCAAGATTTCTAATCCTGGCCCCTGTAAAAGCAGAGGTTTTATCTGATGGGCAGAAACAACCATATAATAGTTATAAAAAGGATTTTATTTAAAGTTCTGTGAAGCAGATAGAGGTTCCCCTATTGTCCTCAGTGACTTTGGATCCAAGCTCCAAGAAAGTATTAGGTATAGAAATATTGGTTTTGATGCTGGATAGTAACACCGTAAGCTAAAATAATATTTGGGTCACTTGAAGCAATAGATTGGTTATTTGTTAAAAAATAATATATTGATAAGAAGAAAGTAGTAACCAGTGATCTATTGTTTAAATTACTCAGAAACAGTAGGATGGAAGCATATTGTTTTTCAAATGGGATGACAACTTAGGTAAAATATCTTGTTTTGTTGGATTATAATACTGTAATGCAAAAAAATGTGTAATGTAATACAATATTGTAATACAAAAGTTGTATAATGTAATCATTTAGTGTTTATTTTATTATGTGTACCTTCTACTCAGAGGGTTGGCATTATTGTTCCTAACAGTGATGGATACAAGCAGATCATGCCCTATGACCTCTACCATCCCCTTCCTCGGTATGTAAAACAGTCAACCAGATGCTAGGCTTAATACATTTTCTCTTTCTTTTATTCTTCTCTGTACTTCTGCTTTGCTCTCAAGCTAAGTTAACAGATGCTGCTTTGCTCTTGCTCTGGATTCTTACAGATCAATGTAGGGATGTTCAACTACTAACCTGTTGTAATAAATTCTGTCAATGCAGAACTGAAACTATAATCTGTCTGAAGGAGAAATGCAGATTTATTAAGTGTATGGTCCATTTCTTTCTCCCATTCCTCAACCCCACTTTCCCTTTTTTCTCACAACTTTCCTTTATTGCCCTTTACTCCTCTCTGAGCAGAACTATAATCTGTGGCTTTGTTATGAACCACAACTTTCTCTCCATCACCCCCATCCTGCTGCTTCTTGCATGCCCATAATTTGTTAGATTTTGGGTTTTGACAACATCAGTGTTGTTTTCTGATCCTACAAACCCATGCTAATGCCTTCCCCAGGGGCGTTAATGCATTGGCTTTTCTAAGAAACAGGAGATCAGGACAGGAATAAGATCAAGACCTGATTTTTATTATTAGTTATCTCACAATTAAAACATCTTTAATATAAGACCCAAGATTCTCATGGGAATAATCAGATAAGTAATTATTCTTAAAGCAGTGAATAAGACTATTGATGATAAAAATGTTTGATAGCTGAGGATAATAACCTCTGGGTTTTGGAATACCACCTGGACATGCAAAAGTATTGTGCTGTGTTTCCTTCTTCATTAATTTATTTTGTCATGGACTATGAAATCACAGAAAGAACCCTCTAGACAACTTGATAGTCTCATCCAGATGAGGAAACAACCTCCCTCCAATTGAGGGATATTATATATTATATTGAGGCCTGATGCAGAGAGCTTTCAGCATCAATGTGCAAATGCAGTGTGTTCACACTCCACAGTCTCCAGCCAAATCGTGGACTGACCTCTGAGTAAGACAAGGAGAAGAACAACTTTATAGCCAAGCATTATGGCTGCCATTCATGTTCAAACTCTTTAACATTTGTGCCTTTAGGACTAGGCCTTTCTCTTCCTAGATAAATGCTTATGTTCATGTGCACATAGTCATTAACACCAAATATTTGTGATAAACCTCTGCATCCAACTCATTTTTTTCTGGAAAACATTTTTCTGTGTTCTTATTTTAAAAAGCTCCATGTGCCTACCTCCTAGCCTGAAAAGTTAAACCTGTCAGTGAGGAATATAGAAGCTAAAAGACAAATACAGGGTTTAACACACTAGCTTTAAAAAAAACCCAGATTTTATTTCAATTGTGTACAAAGGGCACAAACACTGACAAAGGACAGAGAAAATTTCGTAACAGAAGATGATTCAGCAGTACTTAATAGTGGAGGGGCTGTATTTAAGGAAAAAGCATTCTGAGCTGGCAGCTAGACAGAGGCTTTTTTACTCCTGAGGAAAATCCACAACAAAGAATCAAAACACTTTGAGGTACTTGGTTTTCAGAAAGGAGAGGGAGAGGGAGAGAGAGGAGATATAAAATAA
>VZRQ01010638.1:0-146303 GCA_013397975.1 Machaerirhynchus nigripectus
CTTATATATTTCTAGTCCATATTTAAAACATTAATTATTTCTGCCCTGGCCAGATCAGGTAGCATTGAGATAATTTGAATTGAATTAGGAAAAATACATTCAGTTAACTTGTGAAAATTCATCCTAACAAAAAATTTTAAAAAGGGGGGGAAATTCATCCTAGCAATAAAAGTGGTTGCATTTCATGGGGTTATTTTAGCAATATAATATGGAACTTCCAGTTAACTTCCAGTTGTATTCCAGCAGTTTCTTTTCATTAATATTATTGTTATATTATCCAGTTAGAGACTCAAAGTTTCAGGCACAGCATCTCTGGTTCTGAGCCTCTGTCATTTTTAATTTATGTTGATTGATTTGCTTGCTGTCAATAAAAAGTGTTGCACCTTGGAGTTGATTATAATTAAGATACAATGCACTCTTAATGTATCTCCTTAACTACAACTGGTTCCAAAATCAATATGAACTCTTAAATAAAGAATCCAGGCTATTTGTTATTCACTGCAGAAATTCATAGTACTGAGAAGTGTCTGTGATCAGCTAAGAGACTTCTAAAAATATTAGGTTTGCAGCTATAACTTTAGCCAAAATCTTTGTCTTGTAGATGATTGTCCTGAGAATCTGTTCTTTTGCCATTACAAAAGTTTATTTTCATTTTCAGCTGCCAGTGACACAAATAGAGCAATAACAGGAATCATTGCTGTGCACCAGCTGCTGAATAGGAAATAATTTCTTTTTTTTGCAGTAAAATGGTCTTACCTGTGATGATCATTGCTGACTGTCTTTCAAATAGATCTGCTTTTGTTCACAGGCAACTCCTCTGAGACTGCAAAGACAAAAATGGACCTGACTGTAAGTAATTTTCTGCATTTCATCTTTAATCACTTGCAGAAATATCCATGGAATATCAACAGGAAGTCTTTACACCACTGTTGTCTTCACTGAGTGAATTGATGGTTGTTTTATGATCTTTGTTAAAGATAATAATTAAAATATCAAATAATAAATTTACAAGTCCTTTTTTCCCTAAGATATGGGGATTGAAAAATGACATTTACTAAGGGAAAAAGAACCCTAGATCATTGAAGATTATCCATTTAAAATTCAAAAGGGTGAATTTTTGACCTATTTTCATTAGAAAGAAAGCATTTTATTTCTGTTTGGATATAAAACTAAAGAAGGAGTATTATTAAATGTGAAGTAGGAATTCTTTAATTGAGGGCATAATTTTTGCTTGGAGAAGAATGTTTGCTTAGAGCTGAATCTGAATACTTGGTTCACTTACTCAGAGGTGAAATGGTCAAACCAGAGTGGAAAATGCAGCTTGTACCCCGGAAGAACAGTGACCCACCACAACTCAGGGCATGACAGATGGATTTGGAGTGGTCTTAACAAAGAAAAGGGAGGGAATACTTCAATCTTCTCATTTCCATGGTCTTAATTCCCTCCAACAATTTATGCTACTTGCTTACACAACGCTACAGAATAATCACTGTTACCGTCATAAAAAATCTTATTTCTTTTTCTTTCTTGATGAAGTAAAATGTCGTGGTCTCATTCAGATTTGTTAAAAATTGCTCAAAACATAATCTGGGAATCTTATCAAGGTATGCAGTTCTGGACTGGAAAAGACAAAGATGAACTTGTTCCTGTTCAGATTTGTGTGCATCAGCAGTGGAGCTCAAAAATTTGTATTCCCCAATCACTCAGCAAGAATTGTGCCATTGCAGAAAAAATGTTGAACCACGATCATGAGAGTAAATATTGGAAACTGATGATTTTGCTTCCCTGCTATGCTGGGACTCTTGCAGCCTCTCCCGTGACCTCACCCCTTTATCAAAGTGTAGATAATGAAATGTGAGCTTTTAACAAAAGTTCTATCCTTCACATAAAGATTGCACCACCTTGCATTAAAAATTTCAACTGACCATTTCACCTATTTATTTTATTTTCTATCTTTGTGTGCATAGATGGAGTTTGGTTTGCTGTTTAACTGGATTTTAATACATACATAACAAAAGGTATTGATTACAATGAGAAAATTGCTTTGCAAATAAAGGATTCCTGATTCTCTTCTCCCAAGAGATAAACGCCCATCTGTTACTACATGAAAAAAAGGAGGCAATTACAGAGTTAATGCCCTGAAAAACTTGTTAGTTTGTTGTACCATTAAAGGTGGTTGTAAAAAAGGATAAAAAAAAAAGTATTGCCTGCAAACGATAATGTGGTTCTGATGATAAGCAATGATAAATGATAAGCACTTGGTGTAATTTACATTTTAAGTATCTAGAGTAGCAAAACACATCCCTTAGACTCGCACATATAACAGATCTTTCCACATGTGGTGAATATGCTTCCTACTACAACCATGCAATTAAAGCATCCCTTGAGGTCGTTAAGGTAAAGTGTGTTCCAAGGCATTTCCTGTCATGACAAATTCTGAGGTTGCTTCAAGCTGTTGATCTCCTATTTGCTGAATCAGGATTTCACATAGTTCCAGCGTAGTTTCCCTTTTATCTTGGGGTTTTTTCCTGGATTTCAGCTGGCCCTCGAGCCACGGTGCTGTTTGGTTGTGCTGCTGCAGAAAAGCAGTGAAGTTCTCACTGGTGTGTTTGGTATTCATTCTCTTCTGCTGCTCAGAGCCACTCTGTGATACAACTTCTCCGCAGGGTATGGTTTTCCCACCTGAGTAGGAGCAACTCTTCCTCCGTGAGCTGAAGAGAATTAAAATGCCATATGTCAGGTTGAGTGTTTCCTGGAAGCTTTGTCTGCCTTGCCTCACAGACCTGCTGAGTTTGTTTGAGTCGAGATTAGAAGCAAAGACCAGCTTATAGCAATTTCAGTATGTCAGGAGTGCTACTCCAGGTAAAATTAAAATGTCTAAGATCTTTCTGGATGTAGGATATTATTTCATAATCAACTCTTTATCCATCTCCTTGGGAGAAATGGAAGTGGAATAGCCATGGCTGGCTCACCTAGCCAGGGGGAACAAAGGAATTTGAGATTGCTCATCCTGCTGGTAAAAATGCACCAAAATGCTGTTTGCAATCACCATTTCTCCAAAAGGATCTAGGGACTGTAGAAGTAAAGACAGCAAAGAGCACAAATGATTTTTCTGCATCCAGCAGAGCTGTTGATAGGCTTGAAAACGAAATGAGTAGTTGAATGTTCACCTCGGAAGGAATCATTGCTGTGTGTAGCTGCAGGAGTGTGCCATCATATGGAATTTGTATGGTCACCTGTGTGGCCATTTCCATGGAGTCCCGGCCCACGGGGGCTGTCATCCTTTCTGAGGGTGTTGCTGGTGCTGGTGAGAGACAGAAAACCTCTTCAGAGAAGAACTGTGCATCATGTAGTAAACACGAGGTGTTAATTTTTATTTTTAGTTCCTTTTTTAGCCGGTTATGTAAATGATGAAGAGCTTAACTCTCCTGAATTATCAGCTTTCGTTATGCAGAACAGTTGCATTTTGCCCTTGTTTTAAATTAAGTTCCTAATGTGTTTGTGACACTGATAATGGGTTCCTTCACTGAATGCATCATTACAAACCTGTGTAACATTCTTCTGTTTGGAGTTACACAAAGAAAAATCCTGACAGAAAGGTTATAAACAGGCTCAATTACTGGCAGCCTTTTTTTACAAATGAACAAGTTACGGCTTTGGAAAAGCAGAATTTGTGCCAGCAAAACAGATTTTGATAACTGAGCCTGTCAGGAGCGCACTGAAGGTCAGCATATCCGTGGATGAGACCTACTGTAGAGCAAACAATTTACTGGATGATTCAGCAACATTTCTCGAGGAGTACATCATTCATCATTGTTATAACAACTGAGAGGCAAAAATGTGATTAATTTCTTTCTTCTGTTCTGAAGTTTGGGAAGCATACATCAATTTCTTAGTTCATCAGATAACTCATTTCTGAAATGGATCTGAGGCCAAAAAATCCAAAGCACTTAATAGGAGTATAATTTTAAAGTTGTCTGCCAATTTAGGGTGGTTTTTTTATTTACTCTTTCATAATACAGTGGGAATGCTCTGTATTTCAAAGATTCCTGTGGCCATTGATTATACCATGCAAACTGTGTGGATCCAGTGGGTGTCTGTGCCAAATGTAAGGTTTGCAAAGCACACAGGTAAATTTGTCCCACCCTGCCATCAACCAGTTTTTGACAGTGACATAAAATAAATGTGGTTTTGGCAGCTGTATGGAACTGCCAGGCTGTGCTAGGGCTGCGAGGAGCACATTGTCAATGAATGCCACACGGATAAAATAATAATAACAATAATAATAATAATAATAATAATAATAATAATAATAATAGTGCTTGTCTTATGCAAGCTGACATTCCTATGCCTTCTGATTCTCGAGTGGTCAAATCACAATATTTTGCTTTTCAAAAGGACTTCTTATCAGTGCTGTCCCCTACATTTTTGTGTCCCTTTCTTACACCCATCAGGCGGGGTTGTTTGCCAGATGCAGCTTCAATCCTGTTACAAAATGATAGGTTAGGCCCAGACAGGACCCACAAGCTGTAACACTATTCTTTGTTAGTTGTTCATTCCTTTCTTCTGTAAGATCAGCTTCTAGAACACTGAACTTTTTATTTCTTCCTTTCCTTACGTGCACTGTGTGACTTTGTGGTCTGCAGATTTTTGGCATGGGAAGGTTTTTGTTCATCTCTAAGAATTTCCTGCAATTTTTATTAGTGCTCCACAAGGCAGTTTTTATTATTTTTTTATATAACAGAAAACAAGTTTTAACATCAGTTTTCCAATTTATCGTGAAAAGATAATTCTGAAATCTAGGAACTTGATAAAAAGTAATTTTGTAATTGGGCTGCAGGGGAGATGAAAACTGAGATTTGCATTAGAGCTGACAATTTGGCAATCAGATTTGGTATAACAGAAAACATGACCTGAATCCATCACAGAGAATTAAGAAACTATAAATTATTCACTTATGTCCTTCATGCTTCTAAAAAAATTTCTATTATTTACAGGCATGTCCTTATGATCCGATACGTTCCGAGAAGTAGAAATTACACATACCTACAACATGTACTATTCCTTTAGTAAAAGCCATCCAAAAGAGAAATATAAAAACTAAATAGTTTCAGAATGAAGTATGACTAAATGTAATATTGGATTTAAAATGTTGCTTTTGGTTATCTGTTCAATTTAGATCCTTACTTGTAGGACCTGCGTGATCAGAAGCACTTTTGATTGGGCATACTTTGGATGCTTGTTTATTTAAACATGGTCCACTGATTTTCTCTATTTTCTTAAATCTAGTAAAAATCTACGTGTTAATTCAACATATTTTCTGATCATGAGAGACTGAAAAATTATCTTGAAGCTCATAGATATTTAATTTTAAAACCACCTAAAGTCTGAGCCATCCTCATCTTTATGCACTTAGCAGTCACCCCCCAAAAAAGGAGGAGAAGCTAAAATGCACAGTTAGGAATGTGCACAAATCCAAATCACTTCTCTTTGGCTATTTGTTTCTTAAATCAAAACTGGAAAACTTTAGGAAGAAAATGATGTCCAAATAAAAAGAACCTTTCACTTCCTACAGAACGCAGTTCAGAGCGGCGTTCAGTGTTTCACATCAGGCCAAACACCTTCCTACAAAGCAGCTAGGGAAATGTATAAACTCTTTTAAGTACCACTAGATTGCAGGACAGCTGTTCAAGAACTTAAAATCTATTAAAAATTCAAATCTTTCCCATGTGGGTGATAAACCAGCTGACAATTACATAAATACATCAGTACAGGCCATAAGCAATGACTCTTTGCCTCATTATTTACCTTTCATGTTGCACAAAATCTGTTACAGTTCCTATAATTCAGCTTAATTTCATCAAGTATAAAACTTTGTATTACCATATCTATCCTATTAAATATTTTACCCTGAAGGTTTACAAATCTCCCTGACTCGTGGCTGGTGTCTGGTTCTTCATGCATTGTCAGGTTTTAAGACAGAAAAAAACTCTACTACTTGTTTCAGCCTTTTTGTAATTAATATGGGTATGTGGTGAATGGTAAAAAAACCACATTCACTGGGATTTTTTTCATTCCAGTTTAAATGAGTTGATTACAGTGAACCATTCTCCAATCCTGTACAAATTCATCTTGGAAAAATGGGTTTCGGTATTTTGTGACTGTGCTTTTAAAATATCTGACTACAGCACGAGTTTCTGATTTTCTATTTATTTATTACTTGTACAGAGTAAAGAGATTGTAAGAAAGAACGTGTAATAAAAATAGAAGCATTCTCACAGAAAAGCAAATAAGCAAACCAGACCCACAAAAAACCAACCCAAAGCAGAAATGTGCACTATTCAAACCGATTTGCCTGTGTGTGCTGTATTGTGAGTGGAAATGAAACGTGCCTGTATTCTCCTCACAGGTAGGGATGATTATAAATGTCAAAGAAAAACATTTTTCACTCTGAAATTGAAGGTTTTTTTGCAAACTAGAGGGTGTCATCAGTTGTAACACACGAGGCATGCAGACCCCCACCAGGAACTGTGGTCAAAATATCCTGAAAAATACATTTCGAAGAAACACTGATGGAGAACTGGCAGCTCTATCTCGGGTTCAGGCAGGACATTCCAAGCACAGGGAATTTTAGATCTCCTGCTTTAGTCACACCTGCTTTCTGTTTGCTTGTTTCTCAGGCTCTGAGCGCTCATTCCTGGCTGAAGACCCACCTTGCTCTGGCCAGCACGTGGTGGGAAGGGCAGAGCTCTTGGGCAGAAGAGAGAGAAACTTTCAGGTTAACAGGGAAAATTAATCCAGGACTCCTACATATTTTCAGCTTTTCACTCCCCTGTGCCAAACTGGCTCTGAAGTGATGACTGGATGCATCCAGGGGTTACAGCAGGGGTTACACCCACACAGGCCTTGTGTAGCCCGTGAGCCTCGAGTCAAATATAAATATCAGTGTCACAGCTCTTTCCAGGACTGAGGTATTTATTAGAAATTATTCCTTGTTTAATAATGTTCTTGCTCTCAAAGGATGTTTGTTATTGATTTGGTACATATATCTGTTCACACTGCACAAAAATTGGTGCATTTGGAACTCACTACAGCCTATAGAATGACTTTTAATACATTTATGTTTTTAGTTTGTTAGAAAAAATCATTCTTAATTTGCTTTTGAGAATCTGGGAAATATTTAGAATGACAAACAGAAAGAAGATGACAAATCATTTTAAAATACAAACACCAAACAACATAAACCCAAAATATTTAAGGAAACAGAAGCAGTTATTAGCCAAAAATACGTTTGATTTACTATTTTTGTTTGGTTGGTTTTAGTTACAACATTTAAAAAGGAAGAAGGAAAGACTGCATCCCCTGGCAGTACTAATAAATCAAGCTTGTAAATTATCCAAATAATTTCTTAAAATGCATTGCTTTCATGTGAATGTTGAGCTAAATCCTCCTTTTTCTCTCCCTCTCTCTCGGTCTACAAAGATGATTAAAGGTAAATCTGAGGCTCAAAGATATAAATGTGCTGTATTTATGGATTTAGGTACTTAGGGAAGGCCTTTGGAGTCTGGGGAAAGAAATCTGTCCCTCAGGTTGCTGCCACACTCTCTCAGTGATGAGTCTGCCCCGAGACATTTCTGGGAGCATTTCACCACAGAACCAGAGTTTCAGCTCTTATTTTTGGGCTGTCCCCTCCCAGTGCCATCCATTTCTCTTTATGGGGAGGATATTTAGGTCATCTAATTTTCATTCACGTTCTCTTTCTAAACTGAAGCCTGGAAAGCTAATGGTGCATACCTCTAAATGGTGTGTTAATGGTGAAATGAATCCACCTGGCAATTAAGGCACTGACATTTGTGAGTGCAACTGGGTTTGTACAAGGGCTCTGAAACCTGAAGGAGAAAAAACTCACCAGTCTTTCTCTCTAGTTCACTTTCTAGGACAAATGTATGTTTTACAGTCCTTAAGTGGAATCAGTTTATGGCACCACTGAAAGGGCCTTCTACCAAAGCTGAGCTGTTAAAGCTGAAAGCAGAAATCCCCCGGGCAGAAAGGCTGCTGATCCTTAATTGTGGTGTGTGAGAGAGCTGCCTGATTTCTTTCTCTCACAACTCTATCCTACCTCTTCTTTTCCATGTTGGATAGACATTGCTCAGGTCTGTTGGTGGATTTGTGTTCTATTACAGCCTGCAAGGAGATACAGAAAATTCCCCTAAGATTCCTACCAGAGCTTTTCACCAGAAATGTTTTTAGAAATGTCATTCTCAGGATGTTTTCATGTGATTGTCAAAGGAGGAAGAATTCTGAGTAAGATATTTTGATAAGATTTTAAGTTGAATTCTTTAAGATGCCTCAATATATTCTTCATGTTGCTAAGCACAATATTACAGAAAATACTTATAACATTCTGGTCCTGCTCCTCCTCCACAGTACCAAAACTTCAGTGCATTTGTGAGTCCTTTTCTCACTTTCCTGAACACACACCCTGGTTTTATGAATCTATTTATCAGTTTATTGTCAGCTCAGCTCCCTCTTACAAAGGAACCATCAGTTCTATCACACAAACTGCTTCTTCAAATCAGCTTTATTTTCCAATCTGCGAGTGTTTTAGAAAGCCAAGTGTGAACCTTTCCGTTTTTTTGCCTTTTCCCCCTTCTCCTGACAAAAGTGAAAACACGAAGGCCCTTTTGCCCGTGGTACATTTTATTTATGCAGGTGGCTGTGCAGTCCAGGCTGCATCCCCTGACAAATGCCCCTGTCATCTATTCAAATGATAGCAGTGCCGAGGCCGGTGGTACTTTGCAGTTTGACAAGGTGTGCATAAAAGTGTCTCTTCCATCACCACCAAGTCCATGAATATTATCCTTTTCCAGTACAGAATGTACACTTGAGTGTTATTTCCAAAAGGCTTTTGAAATACAGTGGTATTTGAGGAATCTGACAACAGAGAATTTGCTTTTTATTGTGGGCAAAATAATATTTTTCTCTTCAGCATCCATAAAACATGGGACACGGAGGAACAGAGATGTTGGTTACTTGTTCTTGAAGTCAAATAATGTCGGTCTGGGAGGTTATTCTGCTTGTTTTGCACCCTCTGGTGCCCCGAGTAGCTTCAGAAAAATTATATCCATGAGATCAAAGGTTAACAACATTAATTCTAAAAGTATAAGTCTTCACTGGAGAGATTTTGCTTTTGGCTTTTATCTCGGAGAAAAAACTTAAATTCCTTTAAATAATGTAATACTAATTCTCTTTTATTCACAATATTACTGCTTTATTTTTACAAGTATATTTTAGGATATTTACTGATCTAAGCCAGAAAGGGATATTTTAAAGATAGAATGGGAAACCACAATGAATTGAAGGGCATTGACTCTCACATATCTTTGATAATATTACCTTTTACCTTTTCTGCATTCATCTTTTATTCCCTGGTTCAACACGACTGGTAATGACGCAATTACCAGTGTAAGATGCAATGCTTGAAAATATAGGGTGAAAAAAATGGGTCCATTTAATGATTAGGTTAAAACTGGTATAAAAAAAAAAATCAGTGTTTTAATATCCTGTAAGAGCAATTAAAATCTGTATTAACATTAGCCCTGGTAGAAAGAGTTTCAGAATTATTTCTCGTCCACATTAATGAGCCTTTATTATAGAAACCCTGAGGTATTTTATATCTCACATGGAAGAATATAATTAGACACAAATTGATAGGCCTGTGCCTGGTACAAAATTAGAATTTATAGCAGATGATTCTGAACCTGTTGTCTGCCTAGTTTTACCCCTAGCTAATGCATCTGCAAGCACTGTAACTAATCCCCAGAATAATCTGTAACCAATCTGCACGACATTTCCCATTTCCTGGTGTACAAACCACTACAGAGCCAGCCAGGTGCAATCCTTTTACGGCTTTACTAAACACTATTGAACACCTAATGGCCTTGACAAAATTATCTGCATTAGGGGTGTGAGCGCTCATCTCCTTCATCTTGGTGATGACACTGTGTAGCAAAGCAAGACTTTCAGTAATGAAGACCCATAAAAACTATTTTTGTGTGTTTTCCTAGCTCCCCTATTGCCCTACATATTCTTTTTAATCGTGCTTAACATCAGTTAAGTAATTTTGTGCTTATTATGGTGCAGTATTCAATTCAGCTTCCTTCCAGAGGAATAAAAATAGTACGAGGCAATAATGCATTGTCTTACATACATCTGAGTTATAGATAGAAGCAGAACTGTGAATCTACTAAAATAAAGTTCTTGAAGTGTCTGGAAAATACAAATTGCCTTTAGCTAAAAGGTCTAAATGTACTCACAAGAGTTTATTTTGGGAGCTGAAAGGTATAACTAACAGGAAACACTGAATGATGGTAGATACAAATCTCAGCCTCTTCCTGAAACAATAGGTCATGGGGAAAATTATTCATGCCTGCCTTGAAAATATAACCCAAGACTGATAGTGTTTCCTACCTCATTAGCTTCTGTGATACTCTGAGAACACAAGAATGAGTGTGGAGAAAATGTTATGTACAAAAAAATGGCCTCCATTGCTTTTTTCATTCTCTTTCTAAACTGTCAAGTCACGATCTAGATGTTAAGCTTATGTTTAATATATGAGTGTTTTCCCTGCGCTAGAAAACAATCTGAGTGCTTGCATCTGAATGTTAATTATTAGATATATTAGGCATAGGATCAGGAATTCAGCAGAAATTGCCTTCTGAAAACTCTGCCTTCATACAAAAACATTTTCTGATAAAGTGCCATTCAGCTGAAATCTCCCTAGCTTAGGTTTGAGGCGCTGTTCCTTGCTTACTGTCTCCTATTAGCAAAAAAATACCGTTCTGAACCGCCCCTAATGAATCTGACATCACAGCAAAGGCTCCAGAAGGGACCCAGCCCCGAGCCCAGGCAGCGTGGAGCTGCTTCTCTGCAGGCTTGGAGAAGGTCCCGAGAGAAATAACGCCGCGTGTCGGCTCCAAGCACCGACACGGAGCACGCACAACCCCGCTGGGCCAGGTGCCTTTTCATTCTGCCACGTGTTATCTGCAGGTTAGGGAGAGGGGGGCAGAGATGGCACATTACAGCTGCTGGACAGATGGGCAGATGAGGGGTGAGATTTCCGTGTGTGCTGCAGGGCTGCCCCAGAGGAGGCTGCAGCGGCCTTGCTGATGGTTTAAATGTACTTCTCATTACACCTCCTGATAAAAGCGTTCACGCTTTTTGCCTAAAACACATTTTTTTCCTCGCCTTACGGTGCCACTAACCTTCCTCCTTTTATGAACATTTACAGCGAGGTAATTCAGTGGCATATTTTAACATGCTCCAAGTGGGAAGGCCTCAGAACAGCAGTGTTTACCTGGAAATAAATATTCCTGAAACCTCCTCTGGTTTCCTGCCGTTCTCTTGAGACAAGACCACACAATGGACCGAGATTTGAGGTCCTGCTTGGAGGAAAGTAGCATTTTAATGGCATCAAGTATTACTCTTTTAGCCAGTCAATGTTGAATTGCCATTAAGTTTTAAAGAAAGAAAGAAGTGGATTTATAGACTAACATTATGTATGTATTTCAAATGAATGGTGAAAATCCTATAACCATCTCTCAAACTTATTTTTCTTCTGTTTGACCTGGTTAAATCAGAATTCATATTTGACAATAATCATAGGAGATAAGGTTGTCCAGCAACTGGAATTATATTTCAGTTCATGCTTAGATAACTAAATACACATTTTTCTGTTAATTTTCATCATCATTTATTTTTGTGGAAAACTTTGGGTATATGAACCAGCAGGTTTTCAAACCAAGATTTATAAAAGTTTAAACATAGATCTTTACATATTTTCCAACTTTTTCCCTATGGGGGAGCAGCAGGATAAAATCAGTCGTTTGCCACTGAGCCGTAAATCTCAAACGAAAAAAGTTCTCTTTGCTCCAGACAACGAGGGGGATTTAACATCCTGATGCAAATTCTGGGACCTAATCCCAGCTAGAGCCCCTGGAATATTTCAGGTAAAGAATGACATTAAAACCATACGTTTAAGCAATCACTTGTTCTTGATCACATCCACGTTAAAAGCCAAAAATTGGGAGTTTAGTGCCAAGGTAGCTCACAGGGAGACTCCTGTGAGTTTTCCTGTTGTTATTACTGTCTCCCTGGTGTTTTTGGAGACGAAAAGCAAAACACAATAATCTTCATAAGGTCTTCCATCCTGATTAGAGCTCTATAAACAATTACGAAGTTTGATGGAACATTCTGGTATAAGCTGCTTTTGGCTGACCACTGATAATCACAGCGTAATTCCGGTGCTGTAAGAAGTGAGGAGAAGAATTAACAGTGCTCACAATTAATCTCTTCAGCACAGCTGATGAAACAAAATAAAATATTTATGAGAGACAAAGTAGACTTCCTGTTTCAGTGTTTACCTTCATGTTTGCTTAAATAAACCCCGACTCCCTGAAGACATAGTGACATTTCTGACTAAACTGAAGCTATTGATTGTGGAATTAAAGTTTATGTCATGTCCAAATATTTTAAGATAGAATGGAAAGTCAATATCAAGAACAATTTAGGTCCAATAAGTAGCTTACAAATATGGTTGTTTTTAATAAATCATCTAATACTAACAGCTAGGTTTAGCTAATATTTTTTTAATTTATCTGAAGATCTGTTTTGCTTCGATTCTTTAAAGACTTTTAACTTCCTTTATGCAAACAGAAAGACAGAAGGTCCAAAATCATAAAAATAAACCTGTCTTGTATTTCCAAGATTTAATACCTCATGACCGTATCTGATGTGTCTGTACCATGGAAGGAAAAATATACTGGAAAAAATTTAAAGGTTTCTTATTCATACAATGCAATTTGTTTTTCCTGCTTTGGATTCCACATAATATAATTTGAATTCCGGTTCGAGCAATAAAATTCATACTAGGCATAGGAAAAGTTAACTTTTTTTTTCTTTGACCTTCTGAATTGCCATATTCTATTCAATATTTGAGTATTTACAAACCCTAAATCATGAGACTTAAACTGCCCCCTTCCCCAGATCTTTTCAACTTTTGGAGTTTTTGGATAAGGTTTCCATTGATAACGGCAACAGTTTAATGCTGCAATGCAAATATTCTGTACGGTGTGTGTTGGCTTTGTTCCACGTGAAATTTCAAGACACTCAAATGATCTAAAATCAACATGACACACATTGAATGCATTGGAAAGAAGTCAAGTGACAAGCCTGGAAATGAGAAGAAATTGCTGAGCAGGTGTGCTCCACGGGTCTCAGGGGGACTGTCTCCTCTCTTACACGCCTGTTACGCAAAAATTAAAACATCCTTTTCTAAATCTCTTGGTACCCAGCCTGGGAAATGGTAAATAAAGAAAAGGCTCAGTTATGAATGTGTGGGATCTCAGTGAGCTGGACTAGAGGAGAATGCAAGTGCTTTAGATCCCAGGGACAGCAGCTCTGCAAAGCCTGTGTTTGATTTGTCTTGTGCTCATCAGATCTCACATTCCTTCCTTAAGGCTGTTTTAGGTTCCTTTGTTCGGTTTCAGTTTTTCACCATCTCTTCCACACCAGGGCTTTCCTCCCAGCTCTCTCATACCAAAGTTTGACCTTTCAGCACCTCCTTCCAGCAGGAATCTCCATTTCCTCCCAGCCTGAGTCGCAGAGCTACAGGAAAACAACATCACACAGAGAACAAACTCGGACAAACTTTAATTCACTACCAAAACCAATGGGCAAAACTAACAAATAATCCTGTGGTGCTGGGGAGGGGTGAGGGTGCTCCTGCCACACTGGCACAAATGAAATATCAGCTTTCAGGCAAAGCATTTTAGCTATGCAGTGTCACCAGGCTGGCTTTGATAGCTGGATTAGAACAAAAGCCCCACCAGACTGGCAATTTCTTTGCCTTCCAGCAGTCCTGGGTTCCAAAAAGGACTTAAATCTTTCAGTGATCTGGTACCTAGCAAACAGAGCTGGTGCTTGAAAAACCATCTTTGTGACAAAATCGATGTATTTCTCAATCCTGGCTCCCAGGGTAAGCCCAGAGCCAATGTGCTTTGCACTGGATAAATAGAAATAATTTCAGGTAAGGTGGAGGTACGAGGGATGATATCAGCTGCTGATCGTAGCTGAACAATTGTATACAGAATTATCTAAGTGAGGGAATGCTTTGGTGGAAATTTTAGAGAAAAAAGAGCAGGCATTTGGGTAGGGAACAGTCCTTGCAGACACAGACAGGACCAAGGCCTTCCAGAGTGTTGCACAAGGCACATTGCTAACG
The DNA here is from genome assembly GCA_013397975.1 of Machaerirhynchus nigripectus. Taxonomy (NCBI): domain Eukaryota; kingdom Metazoa; phylum Chordata; class Aves; order Passeriformes; family Dicruridae; genus Machaerirhynchus; species Machaerirhynchus nigripectus. Next base: position 14,282 of record VZRQ01010638.1, read on the forward strand.
CTAGAGAAAATGCAGAATGGTTGCAAGGAAAGCCATCAGCAGTTTCCTCTGTTTTATCATGTCCCTTTCCATGATGTGCTGTTGCATTTCAAGTCCTTCCTTAAGAAGGAAAATTGCAAGGGAGAGTTGTTTCAAAGGAGTTGGAACGTGCACTGGTCCGTGTCAGTGACGATCGGTGGGAACGGGGCAGCCAAAGGTGCTCACAGCTCTGGTTTGGATTTTGGAATGGAGAGAAATGGGATTACACTTTTGGAGGCAGAAATAAATGTCTTGACTCTGTCTGGTCTTTAATAACTGCTGGTAGGTGCTTATAATTCAGCTTCAGTGTTTGCACAATGGTGTTTTCTCAAAATAGGACACGCAGCCCCCAGAGAGAAGCATCTTTGTACAGATGATGTCTTGCAGAGGAGTTCTCTATGCAAACCCATGCAAGAATTTTAACCCAAAGAGGAACATTAGTACTGTAATTATATGGAGTCAGTTAAAAAATACCTAATTTTGTGATCGTTCCAGAACAGCAAAAACAAGCTTTGCCCCTAAAGCAACGAGGGAATTAATTGGAGGAGTTCTCAGTAATTTGCTTATCACTCTATGAGTTCAGATACCTGGACCCAGTTCAAGTTAATTCAGTCATGGCTGTGGGAAAAATGCCTATTTATTACTCTCTCCCTATAGCTTTTGTGTGAAATGGGTTTTTTCTTTCTTTCCACCTTATTAAAAGCCTTTCATCTCCTAAAATCAATGAAGCTATCAGCTGGGAATTGTTTGGCTTAAGTCAGGGTTTCTTTATAAGTTTTGCACACAGCCCTTTGTGTGTTTCCTTCTTAAAATTCATTTTGTTTGTTTTGCTCAGATAATATTTTACTCTGGAGTAATTTTTTACCTGTCCAACAGATGGACAGCCAGATTTGTCTGGGCACGTGTACAAAGAGCCCTCTGCACAAAACTAAACAGCTGACCTGTGCAGAAACTCTTACCTTGCCCTTTCTGCCCATCAAACATCTGGTTTTCCATCTTCCCCGTGAGCCCACTGGGAAATGATCCAGATGGGGGATGGATGCAGTGGCTGCCCAGCACATTTAGGTGGACTGGAGAGTGGATGGCTTAAGGCCCACTTGTTGGAGTCCAAGGCATGCCTCTGGAGGATTTTGGGCGTTACCCTCTTCTTCTTCTTCTTCTTCTTCTTCTTCTTCTTCTTCTTCTTCTTCTTNCAGCCCAGGGCTGGGCAGTTCCCATCGGACACGGCTGGCATCAGACTGCGGCCGGAGCTGAAAGCCAGCTAGAGATAAAAAGAAATAAACAACTTGAAACAACATCTGCAGGCGTTTTCTCATCTGTTCGGGCTCGAAGGTAAAGCTTCACAGAGGCCAAAAAGATAAAGGACTTGTGTGGAGTCCAAACACCCACACCCACTTGTCCTCTTTCACTGCAAAGACTAATTTCTATCTCCTACTCCTTGTACCCACTGATTTCTGTAAAGCTCCCAGGACCTTTTGTCTTTGAGATGTCTTTTCCAGCTTCTAATGTGCTTTATATTGGTGAATAATTTCAGAATTATTTCGAGGATAGATCTGATAAAAGCACTTATCTTGTTTTCTTAGAGAGATAAGATAAAAATATGAAACAAATGCACAGGGAAGCACTTCTTTTTTCCCCAGTGTGTTGTGTTGTATGCATACTGGTACTTCAAGAACTAAATTAACATATTGAGTGTAAAGCCCGAGACAAACAAAAGCAATAAAAAAGCTGAGACCAGAGCCTTTGTTGATGAAAGAAAAGAAAAAAGAGGTGTTTATAACATTTTAGAAAATTTTGGACACGGGGAAGAAGTCCATGCGGACGACAGTAATTAAGTTACTAATGAAAATCTAATTAAATATTTAGAGAAGAGTGGAGAATATCTTGTGTTTGGGCAGTCTCAAAAGGAAAACAAAGCACCAAGGGATGGTGAGTGAATGAAAAACAGTTAGGCCACCAAGTCAGCGGAGAAGGAGACATGATAGATAATGAAAGGAAGGTCAATAATGGTTTAAATAGAAGAAAAATATAAATAGAAGAAAAATAAAAATAGATAATCAATATAAAAAGCTAAACAAAAGTGTTTAGAAAAGCCTTTATATTTTAGGCATTCTCCCACTTTTTTTGTTTATTTTTTAAAATCTTTTTAGATGTGTATGTACTATGCTTGAAATTCTTATGCATCAAGACATTTTGTTTTCCCAGAGCCTCAGGATGTCCTCTTTAATTCTGGTTAGTGGTTATTAACACTGACACCATTGTCATGCTAATTGAAAACTCAAATTTTAAGCCTGAGTACTTAAAGAACCTTTGGCACTTTTGTGTGTAATTCTCAAAAACATTGCTTGAGAAAATCAACAGCGTTGAAAATATTTTCATATTAAAAATGATTAGAGTGAAATAAGTTGCTGTCTCTACTGAATCGAGCTTTGTTGTGGCTGTTGAGCTTCGCTGCGACTGTTTGTAGAAAGCTGCTCTTTAAATATGAAGTACACAAGTAAATGTTAAGGAAAAACAGTTGCTTAAACATGAGGTAACTTAAACAAGGGCAGTGCTGACTCTGTACAGAGGGAATAAACACCGATGCCTTCCCCAGGATCTGACAGTGACACGCTGTTAGGTATCAGTTAAATCACTGGGGGAAAACATGTTTGTGTCTCATTAGCATCAAAGACAAAGCCATGGTGTCCTTACTCACCCTCTGCTGGGCCCTACCTACTGCAGCTCTTTAGAACTCTGAATTATTGAAGGTACAGAGGAACAATTCTGTGTGAAGCCATAAAGCACGGCCGAAATGCCTTGGGGTGTAGAAATAACATAACTGGATGTTGAAGCTCAGAGCTTGAATTTATAAACCCAAGTCAACCTTACCTGGTGCCACACAGGCCAGGATTCTGGATCAGGAGCACTGAGGATGTTTGGAGCCACCTGAGTGTCTCCTTTGCAGCGTTACAGTCAGTACCTGTGCCCCTGCCTTTGTTATTACATAATCCTACCCACAGCAAGAAAAAGAAAGGAGAGGCTGCAGACCTGTGCTGCAAACCAGACCTGTGAGTGCAGCACAGCGGGTTCTGCCCTTAAGGCTGGGACAAAGAGTGGGAGACAGGAATTCTTCCAGGATTCTTGAGCGCAGTGCCCTGAATTCACTGAGGCCTTTCCCACACAGCCTCACAGTCTGCTGCGTTGTCAAACAAGCGAGTATCCAACACTAATGAAAATACATCTTCCCCAATTTATTACCTTTCATTGCTGCTACTCTCCCATTGCCTTCAAAACGCCACATATCCCACAGGCTACAGCTCTCTCAGTCTTTTATGTTTGATAATGCAGAGTGCCTTTACCTTTTTATTCCTCATAAATGTTATATTTGCTTCTATTTTCATTCTGTTGTAATCTGGATTTTACAGTGAATATAAAAGCCAGCGTGGAGTTCCATGAACACTTCCAGACAGCTTGTGGCTTTTTTTGTTTGCAGAATGTGTGGTTATTGCAAGTGGGGATGTTCTAGGACCTCATTAATGAACAGTGAATGCAAACAGAGAAAACCTCTTCTTTTTTCACCTTACTAAACCCTCAGCATCTGAGATTTGCATTTAGAGATCTTGACGGAGTGGACATTTTACAGGTGGGGGGGTTATATATATATTTAAATATATATATATACAAAATTTTTGTATTCAAATAAGAAAAGGCCCTGAAAGAAGAAATCATGTGTGAGGCAGAGAAAGGGGAATGGTTAATGAGAGAAAGGAGCAGGCACAAGGTAGCAGTGAGCAGAATAAGTGGATTTCTGTCAGAGGTTTTATAAGCACTGAGTTTCTGTGAGCAACCAGTGATTCTTATTGCAGTGGAGCTGATATACTGTCAGTTGTCATTATTAATAAAAAGAGTTATAAATTACTTGGCTGAAATACAGGTCCTGTACTCCTAAAGTCAATGGGAGCACATGTCAATTCCTTAACATTCCACAGCGAATAGTTCTGGATCCACAATGCAGAAAAGTTAATTTGTCTCCTGTTATTTTTGGAGAAAGACTGTGTGTACCCTATATGTCATTTAAACATTTTATGCCTTTAATTTGTCATACTCTGGTGTAGAGATAGGGTCAAAGAGGACATGTAACTCTCTCTTTCTGCTAGTGTTCTTCCAGACACCGAGTAGAACAGCAGAATTTCATAGTTTGTATTAATTATGGGTCCAGTTAGGCCGCTATTATCACCATGACATTCAAATAACATTTAAAATTATTACATCAATGTTATTTATAAGGTCAGGCATGTCACAGTTCTATTTTTATTAAAATTAAAGACACCACTGCTGTAGGGTAATAAGCTTTCAGATTGCTTATTGTCATTTAAGGGCACATATAATTGTGGCCTATGGTACTTAAACTGGAAATATTATCTTCATGTTAAGATTAGAAAAATGCTTTCTGATTACTATAAATATTTCCAAATCTATAATACTTCACCATTAGCTGGAGATACTTGGTTATGTCTTCTTAGGTATCCACTGCACAGCTCTTCTGTCTGTTGGTTCCAAGCGCTGCACTTTTAGAACAGCTTTTACTCCATTTTCTTCTGACATATAATTATGGTAAATAACTTTTAGAAGCTTATAGTCACCGACGGTGCTGGTGACAAAGATGGGAATTTTGGTTTCTCTTCCTTCACTTTCAAGGGTTGCTAATTCTGCTACAGATTTATTTAGATACCAATTTTGCCCCTGAAGGAGCCTCGTGTAATTGCACTGTTTCATCTGGTTATGGGAGGTGTCTGATGGAAGAAGTGATCATTGCACCACAGAAAAATCAGTTTTGAAGTTCTGTCAGTACTTTTGGATGGACCAGATTGGACATAGGGATAATTGATATACAAAAAATATTCAAAATCTTACTAATTCTACCGTTGTAAAACAGATGAATCATCTATTCCTTCAATTTTACCAACAAAATGAACCCAGGGTATGTTTGAAACAATGCTTAAAATCAAATTGCATCGTTATAAATACACGAATTTGCCAGTCGTTACCAGACGACAGTCCAGCTCAATTCTATGGTTCCAGTTTAGGATTTCAAGGCTAAGAAATGCATCGTAAGTTATTTACAAAGGGTGTGAAAGCAGCTGAAAGCAAAATTCAGTGACATCTCAGAGCAGAGCTGGGCTTTAAATGCTCCTGTTTCCTCCAAGAACAGGGTCATTGATAAACGCGGGGTTGGCTCTCCTTACTGCGGCTCAAGTATGAGCTCATGGTGACACTTGGGTCACCCAGGCACAGAGAAATTTTCCTTTATCTTTAATATCCAGCTGTGCAGCAGCTGCTGGGATTGAGGTTCAGACAGGGCACGAAGGAAACGGATCTGCAAACACAAATATTCCTGAAAATCGCAGCCTACCATCCACTAATTCTGTCACGTGGGCTGGGCAATAAATTGAACCTCTATTTTTTTCATATTTGCTTTTAAGTTTTGCTACCTATTTTCCAATTTCAATTCATTTAGTGGGCTGACATTAGAGCAGTTTGTTCTTAACCACTTGGTTTTGCTCCCCTCACAGGTTTGTGCTGCTTTTCAATGTGGGTGCTGATTTACAAGCACTAAACAAGTTTTCAAATGAAAATAAAGAAAAACCCCGAACCATACCAAATTACTTTCCAACAATGGCTTGCTTTTCTACATCTTCTAATTTAATGTTTGAGCAAAGTTGCAATCAGAAAATGGAATTACTATCCTGGACTGCGAAAGATAAAATCAATACTTGTAACAGTTATTGCAAACCATGTAGTGCTTATAGATTTAAATATAGAAACAGTTTATTCTGTGGTATTTACCAGTGTCAGAGCCAAGAGACTTCCACAAGCAGGAAAACAGTGGGTGACTGACAATAAAACCACAGATACCTGATGTTTTGTAATATTGTGGATGTGGTTGAACAAGGAATTTAATTGTAAAATACAGTAATAAAAACATAAGTACAAATAAAAATAAAAAGCTCCTTCTAATTTTTCCATGCTTGGCTCCCTAATGGAGCTTTAACCTATAAACACACGGAATCCAGTCACTGCAGCTCAAGGTATACAACTGTTGTTCAAACTTTTATATCGCTTTATGCAATAATAACAGGAAGAGCATTTCCTGAGCAGAGCAGAGGTTCAGTCTGGAACATCTGTAAATCCAAGTGCATTTTGCCTAAAATGGGCTTGCTCGATTTTTAAAAGCATATGGTTGAAAGGCAGCTATTGCATCCTGCATTGCATAAAAATGCAAATACGATGTGCTGAATACAGTAGGTAAAATCCTGGCAGAGCTTTCACTGACTTCATCAGTTTTGATGCTGAGAGTTTTGTTAGTGACTCTAATCAGATGATTCACATTATTGCTCACTGTAGCAATAACACAGAGTGCAGGAGATAACTAAATCTGGCATAGATGCAAGCTATATTTACTGCTGGTATGTCTCTGCTGTTAGCACTTTGCTGTAATGGCTTGATCATTAGGTCATAATGATTTGAATTAAAAAAATCCCTGTAAACAGCTTTGTGTGCAGCTTTCAGTACAATTCAAGTGACAGTGCCAAACTCGAGGGGTTTGTCACGGACAGAGGAAAACTTACTGTAAGTGATTATGAGATTCGCAGATAAAAGCACGATTAAACTCTGCTTCTCACTCTCCAGACTTATTTTCCTGCAAAGAGAACCGTCTCCTCTCAGCATTAAAAATTCTAGGAAAGGTGGTGTAGGCTCTCTGCTGGATCCATCAGCAGCCAGTCAGCCAGCACTGCCCACCTTGGCTCCCTCTGGGAGCTCCCTGCTGCTCCTGTTCCATGGGAAGCAGCCAATTAGAAGTAGATAAAAAGGAAAATTTTCCACAGGCAAGTATCACAAGCCTGCCTAACCAGGAGGTAAGTCTTCAGAGAGGAAAGAAATCCCTCCTCGAGTCTGAGAACACTGTCCTTTTATCGTGCTGAAGTTTATAGCCTGGAAAGCTCTCGCAGGACTGGACATGTGCTAGCACAGTGTTTGATATCACTACATCACCACAGCAACCCGGACATTGTTCTTAATCACAAAAGATTGATGTTTTCTGCTACTGTGCCATCTATTCAGTGAAATATCTGCCCAGAGATCCCTTGTTTTGTAGTTTATAGATATTATTTAAGAAGGGAAAATACAGATGTAGGAAAAAGAAATTAATATTTAGAACATGAGCGCTTTTGATAAGAGAAGTGAATAAATAACTACTTCCTGGAGTTTTTCAGAAAAACAAATTAACTGAATGCAAATACATCACAAATTGTATCGAGGGTGTGAACACCAAGAGAGTTAAAATGAAATTCCACATGAGAAACAAAAGAAGCAAGCTTCATTTAAACACCAATATTTTATCTACTAGAGATAGACATCTAATCAGCAAAACATCGATCATGGCCAAAACCCTCCCGACATGTCCCAGGTAGAGTGTTCTTTGAGAAGAGCAGATAATCATCTCTGCTCTTTTATCTGGGCGCTGCAGTGGTGCCCCAGAGCCATCCTGCAAGGCTGCAGAGCACAAGTGAACTTTCTGCTTGCACAATCAGTCTGAAGCCCAGCTCGTGGTCCCTTGGATATTTCTGTCTGCAGTGTTCCTACGGAGCCATGAAGCAGGAGATGCACGTTTGCTTGCCAGTGGTTCTTTCAGTATTATTCAGCTCAGCAGTACACAGCGCAGTCAGGTTCAGGTTGTACCCTTAATGACAATAAAAACACCAAAAATTTGGTCTCAAACAGAGGAAGTTCTTGAAATTATTTAAGTAAATTGGTATGATGTGTTTTCAAGCAAAGCCATTGATGTAAATAGCAAAAATTCAAATTGAAAATTTAATCCTATTTGTGTTGATTTTAGTGTTTGATTAAGAATTTACATAAAATTAGGATATTCACCTTAAATGGACTGGTTTTGTCATTATTGATTTAAAAAAAAAATGGAGTTGACTAAAATATTTCATTGCTATCAGGTACCCTTCTGCATACAAGACAATAAAGACCAACATTGAATAAAACCTGAGGCATTGGCCAGTGCATAAATATATACAAATGCCTTTGTCCCTATGGGAATCAGTAAATTGATCTCTGCTGTTCATGTTTTAGACGTAAGAAAAAATAATCCTAAGAATACCTAGAAATAGTAAAACCATAAAATACACAAGCTAAATGAGAGAATTAATATATTCCTGGATGAGCCTTTGAAATGGGAGTTAAGAATAGTGTAACATTTGACATTAAAATTGCATGATGAATTAGGTTAATTAACTGGAAAAGTTAATGATCTCCAGAGCCTGATAGCTTTTGGAAAGGGAGATCTCAAAGAGTATCTCAAAAACAGTAAAATTCCTTATTCATACAGATGTCTCAATGCAGCCACAGAGAGGTCCATGGCTGGGCTGGTTTTCCAACACTGCTATTATCATCATTATCATTATCATTATCATTATCATTATCATTATCATTATCATTATCATTCTATTTTTGTATTATTAATAATAATTGTTGTTATTATTATTATAGAAACCACTCACTTACTTGTCCATCCAGACTTTAAGATGAAGTTTCATTAGAGATTTGTATTCTCTTCTTCCCAGAAACATGCAGGAATTTTTCATTGAACCTTACTAATGTCTATGAGTTTTACAGCCTAATGTGTGCTGATATTTTTAGCACTCTGTTTTGTCATAAGAAATAGAATATGTTTTGTATCTCTTTTTATGAATAAATTTGTTTTTGAATGCTGTAGGAATCTTAGAAATCCCATAAAATTGTGTGAAACAAATGTACTACCTTCTATCCTCATTTCACAGTAGAAGGGAGAATTAAAATCATAACTTTTTCCAACCTGAAATATTTGTTTTTTAAATTATTGCTGAGCCCTCAGTGTAGTTATTTCAAACGGAAACATTAATTTTATTTCTAAAAAATAAAAAAGGCAATAAAACAACCATCCCCATTCACGTCAGTTTTCAGTGCAACCTTAGTAAGGATCATAATGCAAACATTTCACTTCAGATGAGGAAAGAGTTTGGGCAGTGATGAGGATGTGGAGTAATGTACACGAACACTTAGCCTGGCAAAATAATATGAGCAATACTTGAAGGGAGTTTTGTGTTTCCTCCTGCACTGGCTGTACATTGTTTTTCTCGTCCTTTACCTGCAGCAGCTGACAGGCCCAGCCACACTGGCACAGCATTTTAGCAGGAATGACACAAATTGGGCTTGCTGGCTGTCACTGAGCCTGCTTCACTCAGCCCATCCCTCCGCAATGAGATTTATAGGACAAGTCCAAACGGGACGGCTGTCCTTGGCCCACAGAGGGTTTCCTGCACGTGTGTGCTGTCTCTTGGTGACAGGGCGAGTGAGGGACATCGGGGAGGCTCCTGCCCTCGTGAACACGGTGGGAGAATGGGGAGGGATGCTCCACCAGCCCCTTTTGGGGGATGCCACACCAGTCAGCTGTCCCGGGTCACCCCACAGGAGAGGGGTTTTTGTGCCAAGCAGTCCATGTATTCTCTCCCTCCTGATCCTCCACGATGGAAAAAGTGAATCTGTAGGTTCTCCTTCCTGGTGGGTTGCCCTTGGCCAGTGACAGACGCCCACCCAGCTGCTCCCACGCTCCCCCTCCTCAACAGCACAGAAGGAAATACCACAAAGCAGCTTTGTAGTCAAGAAAAGCACAAGGAGATCACTTACCAGTAAGCACCACAAAATCCCTGTTGTGGGTGCAGGGAAGCATCTGCTCCTTCACACTCTCCATGGACTGCAGGGAAATCTCTCTGCTCCAGGCATGGAGCACCGCCTTCTCCTTCTGCCATCTCTGTGTTCCCCAGGGCTGTTTCACACACGCTCTTCCCCTCACACCTCTCTGTCAGGCACTGTTTCATCCTCCCTCAGAGTTGTTTTCCCAGAGTTTTCCCACTGCAGCTGTGCCCTGAGTGCAGAGGAGCCATTATAGAGCAGGATGGAACCATCTGGAACTGTGTCCAGCACTGGGCAGCCCCTGGCCTCTCCTCAGAGGAGCCTGAAGGCCCCACTCTGCCAAAACTCGACCCCCAGACCCAAAACCATCTTCTATCAGCATCAGACCTTGTCCATGCTCCTGGCAGTGTTGGCAGCTCCTGCCCAGGTTCTGCTGCAGGCATCAGGGGGTCGGGGGGTTCCTGGTGGGGCTGTCACTGAGGAGCTGCCCTAGACCTTTAGCCATCGGCAGCCTCACATCTGACGTGCCACAAACCGAGCCTCAAAAAAAGGCAAAGAATCACAGAATCACAGACTGTGCCGAGCTGGAAGGGACCCACGAGGATCATCCAGCCCAGCTCCCGGCCCTGCACAGACACCCCAACAACCCCACCCTGGGCATCCCTGGGAGCGCTGTCCAAATGCTCCTGGAGCTCTGGCAGCCTCGGGGTTGTGCCCATGCCCTGGGGAGCCTGGGCAGTGCCCAGCACCCTCTGGGGGAAATCCCATTTCTAAAATCTGTCCTAAACCTCCTCTGATACAACTCCAGGCCAGTTGGCAGCACCAACTCCAGGGCTGTTGGATCCCGTCCCGAGGTGGCCAGAGCGCCTTTGGCCTCTTTCCTTAGATGTAAATTGACTCAAAGGCTGTCTGAGCAAAGCAGCCCAGTTCTTGGCAGGCCATGGTTTGTCTCAGCTGCTATTGAATCCCTGGCCTTCGGCTAGAATAATTATCATCTCAGGATGGTTTTTAACAAAAGGAAGAATATAAGCACTATTCCAGGAAATGCAATACATCAAGGGCCCTGTCTTGCTGAAACTGCGGAAGAAATTAGGACCAGGTACTTTCCTGTGCTAATAAATACTGTAATTAAATAGAGTTTTCTAGTTGGGAATTTCAGAGTGGAAACTTTAAATTTATTTTGGGTTTATGTATGCTATGTGGGGGGAAAAAAAAGAACACTAGTATGCATTGTGGTAGTCACATATTTTTACTTGTAAGTTTTTTAAAAAATCATTGAGGTTTTATAGTGACATGAGTAATGCCATTATAAACTTCTTTGTGAAAACTAAGTACTTTTGAAAGAACAGAAGGGAGAACGTAAGCACGTATTAATATTGATGTTTTACTCAAATCTATTTTTGTTAGCAAGTCATAAGAAATGAATTGCTGTGAAACATTAGAAGTTCCAAACACTAGTGAGCAAGCAGGTTATTAATTGTATTTATTGGGGTGGAGAGATATTATGGGCAATAGAGAACAAAGGTTTTCATCCATAAAGAATGCATTGAGCTGCCTCCAGAGTGATTTAGTTAATTGATCTAAAAGAAGGTTGATTCATGATTAGCAAAAGGACAAATAAATCTCAATTTAAAGCTCTCAGAATGCATTCGCTCAATAAACTGCATCAAGAAACACAACTAAAACACCTGTTAAGAAAGTTGGAGTCCTTCCCTACTTGATGGAAGCAAGCATCGAAATGCTTTTACTTTCCTTTTTTGCTAGATTTGAAACTGATTTATTTGCATGGACTTTTAATTCTAGCTACACAAAACATTCACCTGTTGTGTGTGTGTAGAGAAAATAATCTTTATTTTTACTTCACCTTACAGGTGTGGGTTTTTCAGGTTGCCCAGTGAGTACAGAGGGGTGGATTTGCACTGCCCAAGACCAAAAGGACCACGCAGGGATCTCTCAGCCTGGCATGCCAGATGTGGGGAAAGGTCCTCGGCAGGTTTTCTAGTTGCAAAAAGCATCCTCTCAGGGAGCTGTAACGAGATGTAAATGACCTAACAGCAGGGCCTTGCTGGAGCTGCTGGCACTTGTCTCTGTGTCCCTCCCTGCCCCTCCAGCCACCCTCTGTGTCCTTCAGCAAGGAGAGTGAAGGTTCCCGAAGTCCCACCTTTGTCAATCTGCCCTCCAGTCCTTTGATGGCTGCTCGCACAACCAGGGAAACGCAACGTGGAGGACGGAACCTTCTCCACAGCAGCTCTTGAGACAGAATTGTCGCTCTGAGTTTTGCAGTCTTTCCTATGTTTGCATTCCTGTAGTAGAATTTCTCAGGCACTTTTCTGTAAACATAAGGCATGTTTCCCTGCCAGTCTTTATTATTATCATTCTTTTTGTAAGGCGGAGAAATCTGATAGACTTTGGGTCTGACCAGTGTCATGGAGAGGTGGGAACCCCATCCTCCAATTCATGGTTGTCTCTAAAAAGATCTATAACTGACTAAATAAAGAGCCAGGCCCCTTCTTTGCCCCTTCTTTGCCCTTCCTTGGCCCTTCTTCGGCCCTCTCTTTGGCCCTGGCTCCTATCCTCACAGAACGGTGTCTGCGTGGTTCTTTCGTGTCTGAGTACGACACAGAATCACTCACCCAGGAGTGGAACCGAGGAGGAAAAGGCCCCAAAGCACTGTGAGCTGTAGGAGGCTTTTCACTGGGGTCTCTAGAAAAACAACAGCAGGCAAGAGACAGACACTGAAAAAGCAGCAGACTGAGACATGTCCTTAAACACATTTTTCAGTGCCTTTAATGAGGATCTGTGCAGTCAGAGAATGGCACGTCTCCTTTAATTTCCCCTGAGGCTGACACTCCTTTTCTTCTGCTGTTGCTGGCTCTATTTATCTAATTTTGCATTTTCTGAGTGATGCTCTTGTGACATCGAGAACATGGCTTCCTTTCTGGATACCCTGAAAACACATTTTTTAAGTTCCCATCTGAAATTTGAACTGCTTAAGTTACACGAATCCATAGTCAACCCCTACTCTGCCAGGCAGAAACCTGTTTTCTTTCATGCAAACTACCTATAAACACTTTGAAAAAGGAACTGAAAATATGCAAGAAAACTCAAAATAAAAAATACAGAGAAATGGTTGTTTATGTTTTGAGGGTCTCATCAGAGAGTGGGATTGAAGATGGAATTTCCTAGGATTTAGCTTGTCCAGTCCCTGATGGTGGAGAAATTGCCTTATCTATTTTCAAAAACGTGATTGTGTCACTATTCCTGAGGTAAGGATGCATGCAGGCTGGAATAACGTGCCACGACAGTAGAAATTATAAGGAATTATGATTATAAGGCATACCCTAAATGAAGCTACCTGCAGGAACCCTTTGGAGGGGTTTAGCAAGTCCTGTTTGCAGAATTCTACTCTCTCTTGTATCTTTTAAACTAATTTTTTGCCAATTAAGGTTATTAAATCCATTAATTCATTAAATTTTAATTTAAGTAAATCTGCTGAAGAGTCTTGATCTTCAAATTCTTAAATTACTTGCAGTCCAAACAGAAATGGGATGGAATATCCTATACCATACAGAGTGACTATATCAGAGGATTTAGAGTGTGTCTCAGGCATATGTTTAGTTTAATTACGTTCCTTCAGAGCTGAGCCCCCTGCGTAAATCCACCAGTTGCACCAGGATGCGCTGGACTCGATCTCGCTGCGGGATTGACTTTTCTCCTGAAGGGAAACAGTGCCACCTCCAGACTCAGCTGCTCATTTGGAAAAGGGCAAGCTGCTCTTTCATTCCAAGGCGTTACAGAAAGCTGCTGGCTTTGAAAATTATCCGGTATTTATATTTTTCATAAATTGTGTATAAAATAGCCCTTGGAATAACTGCTGACACATACTTATAGTGTCTTTTTAGGGAACCAGATGCCGTTTTGACAGTATTAATGCTTAGTTCATTAAGCCTAATGATAGAGAAAAGCAATCGATATTTAACACTGGTTAATTTTCATTTGAAATTGCACAAAAGTCAAGGATCTACAGCTGTAATTACTTCACAGGAAAACTGGAAAGAGCTATGTCATTTTCTTGACTTTACTTAAAAAGACCTTTATTGAAAGAGTTACTAAAAGGAAGGTAATAGCATTTTACACTCCTTTATCCTGTACCCGAGGGATAACTTTTCCTGTTCACCAGTAATTCTGATGATGTTAACAAGCTCTGTGGAAGACTATCGTATAACTTGATGTTCTGTTACAACAATAACCTTCAACCACTTTTGGAAATGTGCTGTGGGTTGACAAGTATTCAATCATAATGTATTAAAAGAATGAACAAATGTATATATGCTTGCTATCCTAATTAAATACAGCTGGGGACTGTGTTACGTGCTGGGTTCGTGTGGCACTATCTCAGCTATCAGAGTACCTGAGGTGTTGATGCACTCCAGGGGCAGGGAGGCAGCTCCCAGTGAACCCACTGAAAATGAGCACTCAGGCGTTTCCATTCCCTTTGCAACGTGTGTGGTTTAATCAAGGTAATGCAACAACTCCTTCGGATAAATCCAGCCAGCACAGCAGGTTATTCAGCCCCGTGCCTCTGATGCCTTTTCCTGGTCTTAAAATCAAGAGGCGAACACGGTTAGAAGGGGAAAAGGGCATTACCTTGGTATTTATTGTAAGGATCCTTAGGGGCACCACGACCAGGTCGAATACACCTCCATGCACCCCCCCATGGCCACCCCAATCCCCCTCCTCTATATCTGGTCTTACATTCTAGGTCTTACTAATTAGCATATCTATCAAAAATTCCCCAATGAGAGGCTCAAATGAGCCCCCCTCTCTAAGGAACCCTCCCCTGGATGATTCTATCTTAGTTTACAAAATGTGTTCTGGAGAGGACCTTGGGGTCGGGGCACACTGGCACCCTAACTACAAAGCCTCTAAAATGTTTTGTCTCTTAGCTTAACAAACAAGTCCAAGAATGTAGGCAAAAAGCACCAAGAATACAGAAGTTGCAAAAAGGTATAACAGGGGTATAAAAGAAAAGACAAAAATCATCATGGCATCACCTCCCCCAGCACCACTGTTCAGGGCACCTTTCAGAGCTCATCTGAGAGGATGGGGCCCCTCTAACTCCTGACCCAACACACTGAGTCTAAGGAAAAAGTTTTGATGTCTTTAAATGCTGTGTCAAGGGTTGCAAAATAATGAGGGGGTTTCTTAAACACTTTTAATTATTAAAGAAGAAATTTTAAGAGAACGAACACATGTTAAAAAATGAAGTTATAACATTTGTGACTGAGCGTTTAGATGATGATTTCATGTTGAGAGTTATTTACCTGGCAATATAAATAAGGGCTTAGAAGTATACTTGGTAAAGGTGAGACTGCCCAAGTGTGCAAAATTAGGTGCTCACAATACGTGTACTAAAGAGATGAGAATAGGATTTCTGAAGTAAACTTTGCCAAATGAATTCTGGAGAAGTTAAAAGATTATTTCCTGAGTTCGATGTGAATTTCATCAAATGATGTATTTATTACATAAAATATTGCATAGAATTTAATTTTACCTTTTGGAAGCGACTTAAAGCCGGTAATTAACGTCAAGAAAGGTTGCTCTTGGTAGATTATTTTAATTATTGGAAGGACCAGAGGAAGCATGGCTCAGAAGAGGACACACCAAAGCACTCCAACAGGAAAAGAATCATTCCCATTGTGCTGCTGTTGGCTGCTGAAATACCACCATGGAAATGGTTTATGCCTTAAAGCACGTTCGTGCTGTGGGAAGAGGAGGGCACTTTTCCCCTTCAACTGCCAAATAAATTCCTTTAAATCACTTCTCTTCTACCTTCTTCTGTGTTGTTCTAGGCCTGCTGACGTGCAGCTGGAAACCCCCGACTGCAGGTGATTCCATCAGTGGTCACCCTTTGGGAGACTCAAAAAACAGAGAGCAAACTGCTTGGTAACCAAGCATTAAACTTGTTACTCCACTGGGTGGTGAAACAGGAGTGGAAAAAACAAATAAAAATGGTTCTCCCAATAAAGCTGTGCACTGGAATGAATAGAGAAGCTGAAGTTTGTGTAAACCTGGAAAACTGATGACAGAAAAAGACTTTCCCTTCTCTCCAAAGCAATTCATGACCTCCTCTCCTGCCTATCCATGACAGATATGCACACTCCTAGAGGAAATGAGTTGCTCAAAGCCACAATTAGCTTTCTGTGCAGTTCTCACAGTGGAGGACAGGATGGTCATCACCTCAGTCCCCCAACCCCAATGAAAAACTGAATAAAAAATCAGCCCATACATGCTGCCTACAGTAAAAAACCACAGTAACTTGAATTTTCTGTGTTGATTTTATCCACACATTAAATCCATGTTTCAAGTGCTTATTCACTTTATTTTGCTTTTCTACTAAAACCTGATCTTCATAGTGGGAAATGCATGACCTACAAGGCAGCAGGTCAGTAGGGAATGATGAAGGGCTTAATTACTTCCCCCCGTTAGCATCAAGCTACCAATTAGAAGCAGCTTCTGGGAGAGCCTCAAGCCCAAAGGGCAGAAAGGGAAGAAGTTCCTTAGGAGGATTTGAGTTTGCCATGGAAGAAATGTATGAGGAAAGCCTGCTGATAGTCAGGTGAGTGCTAAAAAATGTGTGGCTGTCAGAGAATAACTTTGTTAAATTAGGATGGGGGTGTTTAAAATGCCTGGTATTACGAAGCTGTTATGAGGTAGTAATTCCTTGTTGATTTATAGTGTTTGCAGTGAAGTGACTTCCAATATATTTTCTGATGCTGTCTCTGTGGTTTCAAGGTCTGCGAGATGTTTCTTTGCCCTAATCTCTGCAGTTTATTTATTGCCTGTACTTTATTTGTTTTAAAGTTTCAAATATCTTAAAGCCACCTGAGCATTAACACAAGGGAGGTGTGTTTAATGTGATTGTTCAGCTGGCAACTGTATCAAATTTATTTTTGTCTTCTCAAATTCACATGGAAATCTGAGGTGCTATACCCTATCAGAAATGGCTATTAATAAACATTAGCTAGTTTGATGATTATGAATAGTGTCACCAAGCAATTAAAATTTAATTGAGCATTAAATAAAGTCCATTTACTGTAAAGTATCGCCATTTGAGTTTGAAAAACAACCTTAACAATTTTTTTCACAAAGCTTTAATTGGCTTGTGGTTTCTGGTTTAAAAACAAAGGAAGGTATTTTCTGTGGAAGCTTAGGGAGATTATTAAAAGGAGGATGAGGTTAGTTTAGGCACTTTGGGACCCATTTTCAGTTCTCTGCTTTAGCTGTAGTTTTAAACTTTTCCCTGTGTTTTGGACACCTCAGCACGAGGAGTGAAAATGCAGCTGGCAGGCCCTGGCACTGCAGTTCCAGCCTGACACGCTCGGCTCCTTGTTTCAGCTGCCCTCAAAAAATAACCGGTTCTCAGATTTTTCATAGGCTTCATCTAAGACACAGGCTTGGCTTCCGGATGGAAGAGGAAGCACCTGGGGGTGGGCTGGTGCAAAGTGCAGGGGCACAGCGACATAAACGTTCCTCTCTGCGGTGCTGGTTGGGAGAGCGCCTCGCTGGCTCCTCCTGCTCGGAGCCCAGAGGCAACGAGCTGCACCCTGGTGCCACTGTGACCTCTCCTGTCCCCATCCTCCATCCTTGTAAAACACTGTCAGAACACCCATTGCTTATGCTCTTGTCTGGGGGGAAATCTAGCACATGTGGAGTGAAGGTGGACAGGCTCTGCCTGCTTGAAAATTTGAGGGGCTTAAATAAAAGCTCCGAGGCAAATATAAATCTAAAGACTCTGGAATTTAGGATATCTGACAGCGGGCTTTCAAGGAGCATTTCTTCTGTCAAGCATCTCTTGGAATACGCAATGGGATTGGCTTCATAGGAAGCCACTAACTGGTCTTTTCTCCTCTGCCTACCCTGTTTCCAATACATCGCCTTCCTGCACAATAAACGTTTCCTGAGTTGACTAGTAGGGTAGCAAAACTTAAATTGTCATAATATTGATTAAACCATCCTCATTTTCTCCACTGTTGGAGGAAATAACATACTCTTACTGCTGCTGACTTTATTCTGTGTGCAGATAAACTCCAAAGCGAGGTTTGGATTGCACATTAATTGACTTTTCTCTTGTAATAGATGTTATGGCATCTGTACAGAGCCTTACAAGCAGCAGTCCCTTCCTGTGGCATATTTCAGAGGAGAGACTGCTGAACACTTGCAGACGTGTATTGACTGCACTGGGTCTCACCATCAGTAAATTCTTGTTTTCCTTCCTGAAGAAACAAAATAATGCATTCTGGCACAATCCCTCAGTTACTCTTTTTAGGTGTAAAATGTGAATATTTCAATTATTTTCTTGGAACTTGGATTATTTCTGCTCTGTATTTGAAAGACCTTAAGTAAATTGGACTCATTCCATTGATTGCAGCAATATTCTTATCTGGTGATGCTGGGTGGAGCACCTTTCACAAGTATGGGCTGTTTGAGATATTGTGGGGGGATAGCTGTGCAGCTGCCAAGCCAATTCTGTTCACTTTTTAATTACTTTCTGAGCAGAAATTACATATCTTTTCCTTCTTCCCAGAGTATGTTTAATATTTGTTTTATGATAGCTGAATAAACTGGGTATTCTCTCTGCCTCTAAAGGTTATTAACATTGTTTGAGGTGTATTACTATCCTAATTGCATTCTTTCATCTCTTAAATATTTATTTTTCTGAAACTCACTGGAGTGAAGGTCCCATTCCACTGAGTCAGGTGTCCTTATTTTTACTGAGGGAACATCGCAGACCAGGGCAGAGTCCTCGGAGCAAGGGATTGGTGAGGGGCTGTTGGGTTGTCAGAGCCCCAAGAAATGTGCTGCTGGTGCAAAGGAGGGGGAGACGATGAGGTGTGGGTGTGATGGGACCTTTAGGAGCACCTGGGCAGGCCCTTTTTTTAAAATGAGCTCCCAAAGAAAGGTTTGTGAATTAAAGCAAGCAGCCACGAAATAACAGCTTTCCTTCTGAAGCATGAACTGGCATAATTAGTTTTTAGAAGTCAACAGGCAAGACAAAAACATTCTGTAGGTATTTTACTTTTCTCTCTTTTGTTCTCAGTCAGCCAGATACTACAATTACAGTCGTTAATAAGTTTTAGAAGTCAACTGAATCTGGTGGTTTTGGTTTTCATCTTTAAATTTCATTTGTCAATAAATGTAATCATTGAGCTGCTTTGTACTGTTCTTCCTCTCAGCTGACTCCCAACAGAGGTAACTCAAGGTACCACTGATTTCTTGGGGTGAAACTGTGCTCCAGGTACAGATAATGGTGACTGAGATGTTTTCTCAAGGACAGCTGGGATTTCATCTCCTTTGGGGAGCTGTCACATTTCTATTCTGTTACTCTGTACTGGTGGGCGAGTAGAGAGCTTTTTTTGGTACAGAGAATTTAAAACAGTTTTTAACCAATATTATCTGTTTGAAAAATTCCATGAAAATTAATTGAAGATTTTGAAGACAATTTAATTTAATATCAGCTTATTATCTAAAGCAGTTGCAGCTCCATTTTGGATGGCTTTTTCAGAATAGCATGAGGAATGGGTTGGATGTTTCCAGGCTTTTTAGCAGCACAAAGATAAGATTTTGATTAAGTTATCAGAGTCACATTTGACTAATCATGTCTGAGGAAGGAGAAAGGACATGTGAGTGGTGAGAGGCTTCTCTGGGTAGTCGTTTAGTGATCTGTTGTTCAAAAAATAAAGCCCATTTTTTGAATATACACAATTGCACTTGATATTGATTTTTGTTTCCTTGTGAAGCCCAGCCTTAAATCATCTAACCAAGCTTCTGATAAAAGAAATAGCACTCAAAATGAATGGTTACTTTGGGTAGTGGATTCCAAATTTTTTAAATGGACTCTAAGTTGTAATGACTTTCATATCATGTATTGATATAAAATTAATCAAGTTTATGTCCCCTGTCAGTGCTCAGCCATAATAAATGACAGGCTCTCGTGGTGCCAAACCATCCAAGAAATTATTTGCTATAGGCTTTGTCAGAAATCTGCTGACATTCAATGAGTTCTTGACTATGGCTCAGATACGAAATTCCAGTTTTGTGTCATATATGCATGAGTTCTTCTTTCGGGCTGTTTTGGCTTTCTGCAGCTGTTAAAAGGTCAGAGGTAATCAGATAAGCCAGTAGGATGCTATCTGTCATTATAATTCACTCAAGCCATCATACAGAGGAAATCATGCTGAATAACAATACTGACATTTCAAGTGATGGTGTAGTGGTTGTGTTATTACAAATGTAGCCCCGGTTCAGTTACAGCAGATCCTGAAATTTCTCCTGTGCAGATTCAAGTGCTGGAAGGTATTACATTTATATGTCTGCTTATCTGTTGAGATGCATCTCAGCTCTCCAGAAGTTATGTTCCCAGAATGATGCGATTTGGTTAATTCAGTTTTGAGATTTTGCCGTGCACAGTTTATTTTATTTTCAGGCCCATCATGGAAGCATTAGGAAAATGTAACTTTTGCAGCTGGCATTTCGAATGTTTCTGCCAATGCAAAATATTAATAAAGCAGTCAAAACTGGTTTTCCACAGCGCTGTTAAATGTTTGTCATATGTCTAATTGAGTTAACTCCAGGTATTCATCTCTCTTGCTCTCTGGTGAACACACCACTCAGAATTTATGAAGTAACAAGTCAGGGTTCTTGCTAGTGATTCTGAAAGCTCTCCTCCAGAGCAAATTGAGTGTGTACAAAATGTCATGTGTACCTGTATTTTAGCTGCAGAGACACTATTTGTTATTATTATTATTTAATATTCTTATGTAAATTTTAGTGCAGAAAAGTACAGCTGAAAAGCGTTTGCAAAACTTGAGGAAAATCACGGAATTTCCTTTTATTGTTCAAGTTTCTCTGTATGTTTTTATACAACTGAGCATGCTTGATCAAAGGATCAGATTCCATCCCCTTGCCATTGCCCTTGCCAATTTAATGTGAACACAATTCTATACGAAAAGAGCTTGGAGCAGTGAAATATTTAAGAATCAAACCATCAGATATTTTGAGGATTTCATTGACTATTGTGATGGAGAAATCTTTTTCTCATTTCCATACAAAAATGTTGATTTGTCTGTGAGTGTAACAACAGACACATGTCCTTGCAGAATGTATCAGCTTTTGTGACTTATTCTTTGTGAGTAAATTAAATATTGGATTTTCATGGTTTGCTACAGCAATCAATTCTTAAACCTGAATTATATGCAGGACATGAAGGCTATTTTAGGACTTTGGGCATAACCTTCTACTGCTCTCACTTTTAGGTGCTGCTTACTCATAAAATGTCAAATCATAACATTTATTTTAAAAAATCTTCAGTTGTTCTATAAGGCTGATTTTATACAAATGTCTCAGCAAAGCAGCTGAGTTCTCACGTGAAACATGAACCCAAGCTGAAACAAATTGAACAAAATTTCAAATTATTGCCGCCAACAGTGCAAACATATGGTATTTAAAGAGTTGTTAAAGGAGTTTGTCTGGCAATCTAATCTGAGGGCTCGGGGTGGGCAGGGGAGGGAGGGTTTGGTCTGGAACAGTGACACTTTTCAGTATTCCCAATTACCCACCTTTAAAGGATGTGCTTGGTGGGCTGTGGTGTGTGAGAACAGGGATCTAGCAAAGCTGAAATAAGGAGCTGCTCATTTTCACATGGAAGTGGCTTTCCAGTTGTTCTGATTTATCATTCAAACTTCCCTGCATTGTTATGAAGGTGCATTGACATGTTCTGCATAGCTTTATGATTTTATTTATACATCCTACTGCACAAACTTGATCGGTGGATGACTGGCATTTTTTGACACTGCCCTTTATCTTCTCTCTACCAGTTCTATGTGCTGTTCCTGGAAGGGTATCACTAAAGTGACAGGGTACACTAAGTGACTCACTAAAAAGAAAAGATGGTTCTTAAAATTTAGCTTTTTAAATGACAAGTCACATCACATTTCCATTTGTGCGAGGCCTCCACCTTCTTCCTTCAAATTGGAAAAGGCTCCTCACTCCTGGGTGAGTTAAATACCTCACTAATTAATCCCTAGGTAAAACAGGCTTTAGCTGATAGAATTTAGCTGGTGCTGTAAGAGCAGCTCTCAGCTGTGTGGTTTTTCAGTGTATTCTGTGCAAATGAGAATTGTCTGTACTCCATGTGTGTGAATAATGATTCTTTATTAATGGGACCATTAATAATGATTCTTTACCATGGGACCATTAAAGTTGGAAAAGACCCCCAAGAACACTGAGCGCAACCTTTAACCAAACCTCCCCAGACATTTTCTTAGGAGTTTAGGACAAAATGTGAGATCCTAACATTTAGGCCCAGGGCTAAACTAATTCCAATTTTTTTCCTGAATGTCTCTTTTTTTTTTTTCATCTGGGAAAGATTATTTTAAGGAACTTTGTAGCTCTGACCAGACTTGTAACAGCTTCACTTGAGCATCTGCTCTGCCACACTCACCCCTGAGCATCTGCTCTCTGGCTCTGGGCAGGTTAATTCCAAGTTTGTGGAAATACCAGGTTTCTTTCCAAGGTTCATTTGGGGGGCCCCCCGATGGCAAAAGGTGTGGCTGCATGGAGAATCGGTTTGGAAGTGTTAATTAGCATGAATTGGAGACATATGTAACAAAACACCGAGTGATCTATGATGGCTGTGTGTAATCTGATTGTAATTTGACCCTGGAAATAGTCCAGGCCCACAGATCACCGACTGAAAAGTGGTATAACACACAGTGATATAGTGCTTTGTATTATTCTGTCTTTGGAGAAAACTGGCTAAAAACAATAAGGCATTTTTTAAAATGGCTCAAAAGCAGGCTTTGAGGCATACTTTTCTAAACATTTGTATTTGCAAGTGCCATCAGTAATGCTGAAACCTCCGTGATCTGAGGTCACCACGCTGGCGCAGCGTATGTTCTGGCATACGGCAGCAGCTCTGAGAGTCGTGCAGGACACTTGGGATATGAAGTTCAGAGACCTGTTATAAACAAATCAGCATTGCTCCTGCTCTGCCTGTCTGGGGGAAGAAGATACAAGGTGCTGCCTCAGGCCCTTTGACCTGTGTCAGCTGCAGCTGGGCAATGATGCCTTTTCCTGGTCTTAAAATCAGGAGGCGAACACGGTTAGAAGGGGAAAAGGGCATTACCTTGGTATTTATTGTAAGGATCCTTAGGTGCACCACGACCAGGTCGAATACACCTCCATGCACCCCCGCAATGGCCACCCCAATCCCCCTCCTCTGTATCTGGTCTCACATTCTAGGTCTTACTAATTAGCATATCTATCAAAAATTCCCCAATGAGAGGCTCGAATGAGCCCCCCTCCCCAAGGAACCTTCCCCTGGATGGTTCCATCTTAGTTTACAAAATGTGTTCTGGAGAGGACCTTGGGGCCTGGGCACACTGGCACCCTAACTACAAAGCCTCTAAAATGTTTCATCTCTTAGCTTAACAAACAAGTCCAAGAATGTAGGCAAAAAGCACCAAGAATACAGAAGTTGCAAAAAGGTATAACAGGGGTATAAAAGAAAAGACAAAAATAATCATGGCATCACAATACCAGCACTGCAGGGTGCTGGTGAGGCTGAGCTTGCACAGTGATGCACTTCTTTGCCACTACTGAATACAATAGTTGATAAGGGCTTTCTTTTATTTATCTATATTTTTATTAAATTTTTTTTATGCTTTGTTTTCCCTCTGAATATTAGCCCTGAAAACAGCTGATAAATTAAATGGCCTACCAGTTGGTGAATCAACATGTTGATAGGCAGCAAGAGCCAGGAACAATCTGCGTGAGACGTACCAATAAAATATGCTGATCAATTTGTAATGAATATTCAGCCAGAGACATAACAACAGAAATTCATGAAGACAAATATGTGCTGTGCTTTGTAGCGTCATCTTTCCATCTGGAAAACCCAGCTACAACTAGATAACACAAAAAAGAAACTCCTGCAGCCCAAACTCCTCACACTTTAATAGTTAAAACTCCGGGTCTTGTATTTCTGTTAACTTCTAATGGAGAAGGGGTTGAGGTTGGGAAGGGGAACAAAAATGTGATGAAGGGAAGGGGCAGAGAGGAAGTGCAGCTTTAAGAGTGCAGGATTTTCCCTCAAAAATGGTGCAAGCTGCCCAAGCTGGACCAGACATGAAGGGGTGAGAGCAAGAGGGGGCTGTGTGTGTTTGGCCAGGGTGCTGGTATGATCCCCTGGGCACCACGCAGCCACAGATGCTGAAATGCCTCAGTCATCCTCATCAACAGGTATTTGGAGTCTGGAAGACCTCAGTATGAAGCCTCCCTGACTTATTTTAGTGTTAAATATGTTTTATAGGAGAATGGGGAAGATTACATGAGTACTGAGCTTTGAAGTTCCATAATAGGTAATTACATTGCTGCCTGGTAATTTAATTTGTGAACTCTCTTTGGCTCCATTTGCTCTCCTGTCCCATTCCTTCCCAAGGAGCTGAAGAACACAGTGATTGTCTGAAGCCTTTTTATGAGGATAAAGCCAAAGGCTGAGGAGTAGGATCTCTGGGGGGCTGTTTAGAGTAGCTGATGGTTTCTTGAATCACCCCTTAGCACTGGAAAACAAATTCAATACATAGGTTGGAGAAGTCAGCCTTGGAATAAAAAAAAGCTGCTGCTTGATCCACTATTTAAATATTCTTTGTCATTGAAGACCTCAGAAGATCAGCAGATACAGATTGTGAATAGCAGTTATCACTGTAGTAAAGGAACTGATTTTTGATAAGGAAGCAGTGTTGAACTGAGTAGAATACATCAACCTCAGTTCAGAATCTAATAAATATTATCTGAGTATCTTAGAAATCAGGCATGGCATTTGCTTCCCTGGTCATCCATGTTTTCTGGCATTTGTATGAGGAACCACTATTAAGTTGTGACTTCATTTAATGTTCTGAGTGGAATTTTAGGTTGGAGGCAAATCGAAACCAATGTCTACTTCCAGATTTCATTATATTGAAATAATGAGGTTTTGACCTTAAATGAAAGAAATGTCATGGGATCAGCTGACTGCAATGTGATTTAATTTCCCTCCTGCCCCTTGTCATGGATTACAGAGAATTCCCAAAAAATTCATCATAGATCCAACATATAATAAAAAATGCTAATTATTTTCTGACAGGTAACTGTTAAATTTACATCTTGAGGTGGTAGCTCTTTGAAAAGTGACATTTTCATTTTTTGCCTGTGGGAGTTTGCACAAACCTGCTCCCTGCAGTGACATGGGTGGTGCTGTCCAGAGGGGCAGCTGTCCCTCGCTGAGGGCTGCTCTGGGATCGCTCAGCCAAAGGGTCACTGCAGCCTAGAACACGAACGTGCTGCTCTACCTCAGCAAGAGCCGTGCTGTTTGCTCTGTTACCTTCCATTTATTTACAGCTAACAACTCATCTGGGAGCTCTGCTTGGAGCCTGCTTTGAATTACTGTAACTCCCCAAGCCCAAGCACCCGGAGATAAGGTTCTGAGTTGCCGGGAGCATTCCCGGCTCCTTCGGTAGCCACGAGTCAGGACTGTGAAACAACGAGGCTGCTGGAGCAGCTCTGCAGGGCTCTCTCGGTGTATATTCCAGCCAGAATGCCCTTCCACCACTTGTATTTGGTGTGGGGATGTTTGATATGCAGAAAACATTTGCAGTGCTCACTAAAAGCTCCTGTAGGTGTGAAGATGACGTTATACTGCTGGAATAAACTGCGTGTGGAAGTTTGGTGTAAAAAGCTGTAAAGTGCTTAAAGCCCAAGCCATTTTTTCACTTTTTACTTCACCCTGCAAGCTCATACACAATTTGCATCAGAGGCTTTGCAAACCCTCCTTGTTAGTGATTTGCATACTAAATATGGGTTTAAATGAGGATGCTTTTGTCCTTTGTAATTCTATTACCTATTTAATAAGCAAGGGAGGAGTTCAGTAGTATCCTGCATCTTGCAGTTCAAAAATATTCTGGTATGCATCTTATCTAATTTAAATTTTATTCAAGTAGAATACTAAAAATGATCCATTAAGTTTACTCCTTAACCTCACCTTCTTCTAACCCCTCTGAAAGAGCAAAACATACCTTTAGCCTTTCATTCCACGGGACTTTTCCTTTCTCTTCTCCTTCCCTCCCATAAGAAAATAGGAAGTAGTGAGAAAAATGATGTTAGAATGAAATAACCCTCCATGACTGAAGCTGATGTGATGATGCATTAGAACCCTGAACTGAACTATTTCTTGAGTGGGACAACTATTTGCAATCCCTTTTCTTGGGATATCACAAAGGCACGATCCAGTAGTAAATAATATGCCAAGGTCGCTGTGGCAAAAAAGTAGTTCCTAAAAATATTTATTTCTACATTGTTTCTTCAGTGTATTATGGGGGTATGAAGCCATATGAGTTAAATTATTTCTTCCAGGAGTATGGAAGGATTTCTTTCGTTGCACAGTAGGTGCAGAGAGACCCTTGGACACAGTTTGTAACTGGTGTCCCACGCTCAGTACAGATGGATGCAAACTGGAACACGCATAAACTGGAATGGAGCAATTTGATGTAAACAGCCTGGAAACAACAATTTCTTTAGCTGTATAAGATATGACTGCTTGTCCTGACTACTGCAGAAGCTCAGAATAAATTTTACTGATGAAATAAAAAGAATGAGTGGATTGTCCATGTATGAAATCTCACTAGAAGCCAAAAGATGTTTCTAACTGATTAGTAGTAAGGTTCTACAGCTTTCCACTGGAATTAGTGAGAGCCAAAATCCAATTACCTTTGTGTTAGTCTGTGGCCAAATGGATGATGTTATTGGATAAGGCAATAACAGTAAGGAACTAGATTAGGTATATTCTGTTTTCATGAATTTTCACTACATCACTTTCCAGGGAAAGGTGTCAGTGGTATTTCGCTGGTACAAAGAATCTTTAGTAGGACAAGGACTGTAGGCTGAGCTGTCTTTGGTTACACCTGATGTAACAAGGAGGGAGGGGGGAAGAAATGCTAAAACCAAATGCAGACATAAATTCAAAAAGAAAAAAGTTCTAGCTTGTAAAACACAATTTCAAAATTAATTGGAGTGAATATCTTGAAAGCAGCAATGATCTAAGACTTAAATAGTAGGAAAGGTCAAAAGATCTGAAATGGATTCTATTGTATGGTTGCCTGTTACATCAACAGAATGTTTTCAGTGATATGTATCTAGAATGAGCTACTTAGAGATTCACATCTGAAATTTTCATTTCTTTTAGATGATATAATGATCTCCTAATTGAGTCAGGAAATGAATAGCTTATAATAAGCTCTGATAGAAGGTTTATTGCCTTGGTTTACAGCTGTTACACGTGTAGTCATTAGTAAGTCAGGGCTGGACTGAAAAGTCTTGGATGTCTCCTGGAACTCTCTGTCCAGATACCCATGGAGTGTGGCCAAAGGAGAGGTGTGTGCCTGGTGGTGTTTTTCTCAAGTGCTCCCCTTCCTGACAAGCACTGGGTATTTTCCTGCAGTAAATGCTGCAGCTGCAGTACCAGAGTCAGACCCGTACAGATCAAACCAGATGACTTTTCCAAAGTCAAAGAGAGTTTTCGAGCCCTTTTGATACAAAGGGGACCAGGAGGCAGGGAATTGTTTCTCAGACTGCTTTGATTTGCCACCCTATAAAAGTTTACCAGGGGAAAAGAGTAGCTTTGTGGAAGAAAAATGAGGGTGCTGCCATCAGGACTGGTTCTTAATCACCTTTCATCATTAAAACAATTTCTCCAGACTCTGCAGGTTGTGTGCACTAGCACTAGTTCTTGCCAGCTCCCGAAAGCTGAATCTTAAACACCTTATTTCCTACCAACCAGAAACATGCCTGAAGCAAATGGGTGTTCAGTCACCTGAAATCAAACTCTTTCAATCATTCCTGTCAAGGTTATACAGCTAGTGAATCTGAAAAAAACTACAAATAAATCTTTTGCTTAATGACCTGAGCATGCAGGCTTGACTGAGGTTCTGTTTCCTGGTCCAATTAATGTTTAGAACACACCTCAGAAGCAGGTTCTGTCACTGCAGCTTTCTCATTCTTCTCCTGTAATACATTTTCCTTCGCTTTAACCAATAAATCAGTCTTCTGCTTCATCTAACGTTTGCTGCTTCACTTGGTTCTTGCTGCAAAGATACAGGAAAAGAGTGGAGACAAACACATCTTTAATCTGAGGCTCAAGAGAATTAATTCCATGCGATTTCTTGTTGAGGTAAGGAAAAATTCAGCAAGCTGTAAGGACTAGAAAGGTCACAGAGTAGGGATCCCAAAAAATGCCACCACATTTACAGGAGTAACGAAGAAAGTGTGCTAATGATTTTGAGTAATAAGATTAAGTGTGTTTGCACTTAGTCTTTGGTTTCCCTTTGCTTATCATGTGCGTGGAAATAGGAATTGGCAATCCCTCTCAGTGGGAACAGAAGAGGGAGGGTTGAGACCATTTGGAAGGGAAAAGTGCTGAATCTCACTCTATCACCAAAGAAGCAGCACGTGGTTTGTCAAAGAGAAAACCTCAGTGATATTCTTACGGAGAGAGTTTGTGGAAATACAAGCTATTGAAGTAAATTTTAAATTTAATTATCCCTTAATTTCTTTAATGCACTGGTGCAGTTTACGTGGCTATCTTCATGCCTTGTTTGTTTAAACATTACTTATATACTGGAATATAATACAATATTGCCATCTAGTGAAAGGAGAAAAAATATCCAGCCAAAATGATCCTTTGTTGCATAAAAATGTTAATATGGTACTGACAAATTAACACCTCAGAGCATTGGTATTGGTCCGTCAAAGCTGCACGTGTGGATAACTTGTAGTTTGATCTTGTTTGCTTGGGGTTTTGTATTTGTGTTTTCAGTGGGATTCTTTGCTGCTCTCCTCCACAATTTTTCACTCTCCTGTACTTCCACATGAGTGTTCGTGTTGTGTTACCTGCTAAATCTTCCATGTAGTTTCCCTGTAATTCCATGAAAATGCATTAGTATCCACACTCACTTTAGAATAACTCCAAATCACAAGAAAATAAAAATGTCTTGCAGCGATTTACCAGGGTTTCTTTGGTTCATAAGGAATTCTCCTGTTCACAACACTGTGGACACCACAATAACCATAAACACCTGAGTCCCACTGGAATTTTGTCTCCCTGACAGGTACAGGTTTGGGATTCCTCACGAGTTCCTCTTGGGTTCTTCTGTCATGAAAAAGTTGCTTAATCTTTGTGTGTTACCCAAAGGCTTCAATGACAGTCATAGTGTTTGTTTCCACATTTAGGAAGAGCCTGCAAATGTCAGATGATGTTTGTACAACACTTAGAAAATCTAAAGACCATTTAATTGTGTACAGAGACTCTTCATGCAAGGGAATGCCCAAGTCACGTGGCTGAGCCTGGCAGTGCCACCCTGAGTTTGTGTTCATGTGCTGGCACCCAGCCAGTCTGGGCAGGTCACTTTTTTAACTGTTTGGGGGAACAACCATGACCTTACGTGATCATTTTGGTTGTTTCTTTATAGTCTAGTAACAAAACATTTAAAAGGCAGTAGATGCATCTCCCAGTTACCCCAGTAATTTACTACAGAAGGGGATACAGCAAAGAGGAAGCACGTTCTTGGGGACTTTTTTCAGTGCAAATCACTGAAGCGTTGTCATCTTTACCACCACTGTTGCCTTCAATGCAGAAAGGCTTTTTGCTGCTCTCTGGAAATGTTCTGGTGCTGATACAGAAGCCATAATAGAAAGTCTCTATTAAATGTAGTAAGAGACAGTAGAAGCCAAGTGTAACTTAAATTAGAGCAAAGTAATATAATTAATTAATTGTGTAAACAACACGGGGTGAATGATAGGCGAGTTTGTAGTACAGGAGCACAACAGTGCCCTTGTGCACTCCCCCGGACTGCAGTCCCAGGTAATGAGTGCTCTGATCTCACACACAGTGTGGGACTGCTGCCTCAAATCCTGGCTAACACACAGCGGGCTTGCAGGCACGTGCATTGTTTGTTTGGAGCTCTGTCTCTCAGGCACACGGTTTTGTCTGTTTAGGCTAAGTCAAGATAAATGTGAGCTGCAGTACACCCAAGACATTAAAACACATGTTAATATGGTACAAACGTTTTTCCCTTTTTCCTGAACAGATACATTAGAGAATTACTGAATGGCTTGGAGTGGAGGGACCTTAAAGCCCATCCACTGCCATCATGAGACGGGACACCTTCCACTAGCCCAGGTTGCTCCAAGCCCCAATGTCCAGCCTGGCCTTGGACGCTTCCAGGGATCCAGGGGCAGCCACAGCTGCTCTGGGCACCCTGTGCCAGGGCCTCCCCACCCTGCTACAGATGGAGTGAAGGTATTTGGAATAAAACCAGGTTGAGTAAAAGGAGTTTGATAAACATCAGTCACGAAGAGTTGTATACTCACGTAAAGAACTAGCTTCTTTATACAGATTCTACTTGAAAAACTCCTTTATTTCCCAAGCAAAAAGACTGCATCATATGATCCAACTTTTGAAATATTCCTTCTTCCTGCAGAAGATTTTTATTTTTTTGCCAGAGGTATTCATATTTTGAGTCTGGATTTTATAAAAGTTTTCAAAATAATCCATAATAAAGATGATAAATCGCATATACCTTTCATGCAATAACCATCGATTTTCCAAAGCACTGGGTTTTTTCCTAAAATTATGGTTTTGCATTAAGAAGTGAAGATGTCATTTCTTGAACTACACTGCATATGTTGGCAATGTTTTTTAATATGAATTTTAAAATACAACAATTTGTTTAGAGAAAATGGTTTTTGAAAAAGCTCAAACAATTTTTGTCAGATGCTGACCTCAATTGCAAAAGACATTTTCAATTAAGGAAAACATTTATATAGTTAGCAAGCTGTCATTCAGTAAAACTCATTTTTTTAATTAAACAGATGGTGATAACAAAGAAATTAATGAACACATACTTGCTTGCCTGCTATCCTAATTTGCATTTCTAAATTATTCAGGTTATACAGCAATTAAGCTTTAATTGCTTTTAGACAAATGAATATCTCAGAATGAATGACAAATTATGATGAAATTGTCCAAGAAGCATGGTGTATTCTAACGCACATGCTAGTTTATTTTTGTGACAATTTTAGAAGCCTGAGTGGGGGCCTGGAACGTTGCAGTGCAGATTTCCTGGGCTGGCTCTTTGTTCTTCGTGCCACTGGCCTGGGCAGGTGAGAGGAACGGAAGAGGCATTTTCCCATGCAGCAGGATGGTTTTGATGCCTTCTCCAGCCACCTAGAAACAGAGACTAGACAAGAGTAAGGGAACAAAGACAGGTGTTTGTTTGAAGGGCCTTCAAGGTACACCCTGGGGAGCCAGAGGCTGCCTCCAAAAATGGACCCCAGGATGGACCACAGGTCATGAGTTCTTCACACCTTTATAGGTTTGGTTCATTTGCATACCACGGTTAATTCTCCAATTAAAGCCCCAGTTCAATGATGTAATTCCCCTCAGCTTGCTCCCCCCTTAGAGGCTTTGGTTTACACATTTTGGGCCTAGAAGAGCCTGGCTGTCCTTGAAGGCAAAGCCTGGAGAGGCTTTGCTATGTCCATCTTGCACAAAAGAGCAGAAATTACAGGTTACAAGGAACTTCAGAGTTACATTCTAAGCAGTACAGAANTGTGGAAGATACAATCAGCTTTGAATGTTATTCAGTGTAAGATCTAAGTTAGTATGCAAAATTTGGTTTCAAACCTGAGTCAGGGTTACCAACTGTGCAGATAACAAGCACAGGAAAAATAACTTAAACTACATCAACTTCATTTGTATTAGTCTCTGTTTTCTCAATTGTTTCAGGAGCAGAAGCCTTCTTCTGGGCGGGGGTTTAGTGTCTCCAGTCCTCTGCTCAGGAAAGGAGGGATGAGGAAACGACGCGGGATCGTCACGGCTCTTCCAGTTGGGTTTGTGCTACTCGATTTACAAGTAATACCTGAGGAAGAATATGTCATTTCCCAGGCTGGTTTGGAGGGGGACTGCACTGACAGCCAGATTTTAGACAGGGCACTTGTACAGTGCAGGGTCAGTCCGGGTCCAAAGAAATCACACACAATCATGGCACCCTGGTTTGCTGCCTTCTCTCATTTGTGACTTCTGCCTTCTTCTTGGAGCAGCCACATGAACTATAAACACAAATCTTGTGGCACCACTGCAGTGCTTTCTTCAGTCCCTGTCTATTGATGGAAGCAGCTGAACGTCCAGCTCAGCAGCAGGGGGTATGAGCTCGCTGCACTTGGGGCAAACAGACTATTTTATGGCTTTTTTATGCCCTAAATACAGCAGATAGTGGCTGTGGGCATTAAGTTTTCAAGCTGGATAGTTCAACTGTGGGCTTGGAGCCAGATGGTGTTTCAGGTGCCTTCCAGCCCAAACCATTCCATGTTTCTGTGGCAACTGGCACAGGACAGATGTGTCAACAGACTTAAATGCAAAAAATAAAAGTAAAATGCCGTGATTGTTACGTGTCCTATTCCTCACCAAAAGAAGGGGACTTGACAGCACTGGACACAATAAAAGTTTCAATTACTTTCTTTTCTATTTCAGTCACACTTTTAAATAGCCCATATTCCAATCTTAAAGCCAAACTGGAGTGTCTCAACGTGTTTAGTACAGACTGTATTCAGAATTTTGCTTGAAGTCGTCTTCTTACCAACATCTAAACCTTTAAATGGGGCAGTCATCTAGGAAAAGTATTTATTCCATACTTTCATTATATTTAGTGAACAAAAGCATGAGCTGAGCTAGTCAATACAGTTTAAATAAAACGGAGACCACCTGATAGCTGCTTCCTGCTGATTACAGGACCATAAAGTTGAATGAATCAACACTGGGTTTTCTGTTAGAAGGAATAAATCTCATTTGAAATCACATCAACAGGACAGCTGCCTAAAGATCTAGAAATAATCAGGTATTGGTTTAGGCCTGTGATTCTGATGGAGAGTGATAGCTGCCAGAGGGATAACAGCTCAGAAAACGTGATAACCTGAATAAATTGGGTACTATCATCTGGACAGCAAAGCAGTGTAAAAGGACTTGCAGCTTGCCACTTAAAAAGAATTGCATTGACACAGCAAATTATTAATTTATTCTCTGTACATCATTTTTAGAATAGGAATCGACCTCTTTAATCAGGGCAGATAATGAAAAATAGAGGGGAAAAAAATTAAGTACTTGACATGACATGGAGGTGTCCTCCTGTTTAGTTTAGTAGTGTCTAAAGCAAAAATTAGGCTTTTGTCATAACCTATATGTCAATAACATTGAGTGTCAATTTCTGTTGTTCAAATTCACAGTATTAGATGTATCAGGAAAAGTTAGTCTAAGATTTAGAGGATTAATGGTGACACTTTTTGTGGCTAATTTCCATTCAGATCACAGGGAACTGAAGAAGAAAAAAGTATTTTAGCTATTGCCTTATCTTTCTTATTTAAAAAGATTTATTAAACATGAAAAAACCTGACCTTGCTATCAATACAAATGAGCCATTAATTATAGCATGCCAAAATAGATATGTTCTCTGATTTTTCATTTTGAATATGAATTCTGAGCTTATTGGAGGAGATCTTGCTGCCTGAATTTCTCCTCTGAGTAGATACTCCTTGCCTATTTTGAATGTCATATTATTTTTCTTCCCTTTAAGATCCTGAAGAAGAATACCTGAATTGATTTCATTAAGGCAAAAATACCTAATGATTGATTTCAATTAGTGCAACACTCCTATTTTGTTACCATCCCTTTTCAAATATTTTTATCCCCGCCCTGTGCAGGGCATCCATCCATCCTGCAGATACCCTCGAAGATCCCCGAGTCTGATTCTATTACCTCATCAGAAAAGGAGAAGAAGATCCCCTTGTAGATAACCCCTTCTGGTGGGTTAGAAAACCCTTTTAGTGGGTTTATGTGACAGATGACAGGGGGTGTGGAGGGTTGGTGAATGTAAAAAGTATTTGCCTACAATTTGTTTCTGTTTGCACAGACCCCACAAGGCACTAATGATATTCATTCTTTGGAGCTTGAAAATGTTGCAGGCGTGTATTTATTTAGGAGCTACCTAGGAAAACAGGAAATAGCCTTTTTATAGGGTGTTGGCACTTCTTCATAGCAGGACAAGCCTCAGGAGTGTGGCTGCATTCCGTGTGGCATCGTGACGTTTGTCCCTGTGCCCAAGCCTGCCCTTTGTGACTCCAGCCCTGAGGCTCAGCTCCTCAAAACCCTTTGGAAATACCTGTGATGTTACTTGTAAAAATTATTCTCAGGATCTGGTCTAAGCCTCCGAAGATCCCCGAGTCTGATTCTTGTGTCACCTACTGAGCTACAGCTCTGTTGTAGTTTACCATTAGCTTCCTACAGAAAGCCCTGGGAAGGCCTGTCGTGCCTGTTTTCTGCACCCAGCTTTGCTTGACAAAAGCATTAAGCAGCCTTAAAAATTAATTGCTTAATTTCCCTCCAACAGGAATTCCTACATCCTCTTTCTGTATAAAACTTTAATGCAATTGTGATACTCAGTAACCACTGCTCTATTTCTGGGATGACTTTCCATTGCTTCTTAATAACACATATTTATTAAATTATCAGTGCTTAAGATGGACTGGAAGCACATCTCAGACTACCAAATATCTGCAGCTGCTTTTCAGAATGTAAAATCAAAGACACATATGCTAAATTATGGCAATTCTTAATATTTCTGTGTTGGTCAGAGTTTTAACCTCTTGATATTGCCAGCTAAAGTTACTCTACATCTCCTACAGATTACTTGAAAAATATAATATAATAAAATATATTATAAAGAAGTTAAGAAATTCCAGCAAATTTTTTCCCAGATGTTTCAGCATCTTTGAATGCAATTAAGCTAGTCTGTATGCTTAGTGTGAAATACAAATTAAATATTTGTATTAAGCTAAGCACGTCTTTTAGGTGTAAACATGTTCTATACTAAAATTATGGTACTAGTGATCGGGAATGTGGCTGAATTAACAACAGATTAAATGCAAAGCAAGTTATTAGATTTTTTGGTTTCCACTGGTTTGAGTAAAACAAGCCCATAAATCTCAAAGGAAAGAAAAATGACTGACCTGGATAAATAAAGAAAAAAGTTGTGTGAGTCATAATGAATACTTCCCCATCAGCCATTCATTATGGCTCAAACACATGTTGCCTTTAACACAAGTGCATGATCCTGAATATTATTAAGGTTTAAAGAAATTTAAATGTGACAAGCTCAAGATTAAACGTGGCACAGAAATGAGTTTAAACAGCTAATTAGGTTTTGTTGGTCCATCCTGTGCTTGACAGATATGTAATAGCAGTAATACTAATTAGGGGGAGCTGAGCACCCAACAGATCAATTTTATCCTGGAGCTGCAGTTTGTACCACATTCCACAGGAGCCACTTCACCCTGTTTGAGACATTTTGAAAACTAAAATAGTTCTGCGTGTTACAGTTTTACAGCGACCATCACTTTATATGAAATAAGTCTCATGTCCTTCAAATCTGCAGACGAAATCTTCACTTTTAGAAAAGAATTCCAACAAATGCATGATTTGTCTAACTACAAATCTAATTCTCAAGTGAGGTTCATTTTTCCACTCTGTATTTTTGATTTTGATTTCACAGTGCTGAATGTGACCATTAAAATTAGTTATCATTTACAGTACTAGTTTAAAAAATAATTGGGATAGAGACTGCTTTTAAAGGGGGATCAGGTATCATAAAGAATCTTATGCTAATATATAATTTATCTGATAAAGTAATGAAAATTCATTAATGCCTGGTTAGTCGTTTAATCAAATATCTCTCAACTGCTGTTTATAGCTAAAAACAGAAATTAATTCACTGGATGATAATGGAAAATAATGGGAAACACACAATCATTTTTCTTTCTAAACCATATTCTTATGGTTAGGGTAACCCAAGCAAAAACTTGTAAAATCTATCCTATTTTAAGTAAAACATTTCCAAAACTTGTATTATCCCCCTTACCATAAAAGTCTAAGTAAAGATAACGCAATGTTAAATAAAATAAATCTAAACCCAGAAGCACAGTCAGCAGGCAGTGTCCTGAGTCACAGAGGTGCCGAGCTGGGATCCATAAGCCCCACACTCCACCACGAGCAACATCTGGCAGCAACACAACGTTCCAGCCTGGCACAGGGAGAGGTTAGACTCAGTTTCTTTGGGTATGGGGTGCTGAATTGTATCTTAGACAGAGAAATCTGATCTTTGGCAGAAGCGAGGGGGAGATGAATTTAAAACTTGTGCCTTGTTACCCAATCAAGCTTCAGTCTTAACAGATTCTGCAGAGTAAAGCTCGAGCCATCATCACTGGGACAAAAGGACGGTGGCTGAAACAATCACATTAACATCTATCAAATCCTTGGACAAAAATTGACTTTCTGACACAAAGCTGCACAGGTTAGTGAATGAGCAGATGCCACGGAATGAGAGATTGATGCCTCAACAATTGCCTGAAGTCTGACTAATAATCCAGAACCAATTTGTCACAGATGCCACCTCTAAAGTATTGGTTAAGCCCTGAGCAAAGAGTCTGCATTTCAGCACCTCACTGAGGCTTTACTTTAGCTGTATTGTTGTAAGCAGCTATTCCCAATGCTCCTTTAAACCTTCTGTTCCTGGTGCTTCCTTTTAGCCTCCAAGTGAATTTATTAAACTAAGAGCAAGCTCTATTTCCTCCAAAACAGATATAGAGGTCCAAATTACATACAAGCATTTCAAAATCCTCTATTGCAGTGAGCTTTGGAGAATAGTGTGTTAGAGTTTTCAGGTGCTGTACTCAGATCAGGATTCCTGTCTTAACCATCTTTCATATTTCATGACATTAAAATCTCATCACATGAGATTTTCATCTTTGAGTTCCAGACTGTGAAATAGAAAATAGCAAGGATGAGGAAAGATCTATCATTTGCTTCTGTCTCCTCCGCAGAGTGACTAGATGGAGGTCAGGTGAGGGGAAACGTCTCTGCTTTCAGAGATGTAGTGATTTATTTATTCCTTGTGCTATACCATACAGGCCCTACATATTTTTCACTTCTGCTTTTCCTGTGTTCTTCTTTCTCTTCTAAAATGAATTTAGCGATTTAGAAATTGTAATCATCTTTCTTCTTCTCTAAACCATGAGTAAGATATTCCTTAGCAAAGCGCTCATTGCAGAGCAGTGCCTCAGTGCTCTGTACCACTTGTGATAAGAAATCAGGGTACTAATTCTTGCACATTACTGTAGCCTTAATATATTGAGCTAATAAAAAATAATCTTCAACACAAGCATAGGAATAATTCAGCGAGATTATCTTCTCCTAACACAATTTGCTCCTAGGAGACTGATTTAATAAAGCTAGAAAATCCATGTCTTCTAATGGTATTCCATTAATCTTCATTGGCAAGCTATTTTTCTATTAATAATATAATTTTGAAATGTAATTTTATGTTAGTAAATGATATTTGCAACTATTTTCGAGTTTAAAAAAAAAAATACATCTGGAACCCCCAGCACAGGATTCCAGACTTGAGTACTCCTTATCTAATCAGTAGGAAATGACAATTAATAGCACTTGGAAGAGGAAAACAAAATAAAATAACCCTAAATGAGTTAATTGGTTTAAAAACAATGATTGAGAACCTCTGCTACATCTCTATAGCACAAAGACACATTGAGAAAAGAAAGAGGGGTTATTTGGCAATGAAAACAGCCTTAGCCCTGTTGTCTGGAGCCTTCACACTTTATATTGCTCAGCAAATGACTCAAAAATGCTTGAGTTGAGTGGCTGTGCAGCACTCCCTGTGCCTGCCGGGGGATCATTAAGCTGGACTCTGATTGGATTCTGCGCATGGAAACGCGGAATATTGGCACTGAGCCATTAAACCCGCGTTTATCGATGAGCCCGGCTTGTTACGGTGCTCTTGTCTATTTAACCCCGGCCTACGTGGCCTGGGCTGAGCCACACTTCAGCTCTCCTGTGGTTCCCACAAAATACCGAACCTGGGCTCCTCCTCCTGGGACCTGCAGCCCTGGTGATCCGCCGTTCCTTGTCTGAGGGAGCAGAACGGGGCCTTGTTCTTTGAAGTTCCTGCTTACAGTGGGTGAGACGTTTACCATGAATAATTCATTTGACAGATTTTTACCCCTTTAACTGTTCAATTATTGATCACAGAATGAAAATCCTCCAACGTACTAATTATTTTAAATGATTTGTGAATTATTATGGATATATTTTGCCTACAGATTGTGAGGATTGTTATGAATATTCAAAACTTTTAGTATGAGTTGCATAAATCATGTGGGATTTAGAAGACTTGTACTGTAACAGACAGTATGGCCTGAATTACACTTTGACAATTGACATTATTGTGTAGCTACACAATATGACATTGCAGGCAATAAACTTAACTATTTGGCCTAAATTTCACTTTTTAAAAGCGTGGACACTAATAACTCTCAAGTCCCGTGGTGAGGTTAGGAAGAGAGAAAACTGAGGGGGAAAAATAAAACATATTTTGAACTTTTCTGCAGGGAAATTACTGTAATAAACTGAGTGCAAGTCCCTGTGAAAAGGAAGTTGATCTTATATACAACTTCTTTGGGTGAGTTGCTTTTACCCACTCCATGCTCTACGCATACCCGGGTGGTTTATGCATAGGAGGAGTCTGGCAAGGATAACTTGTTCACAGCACAGGGGACAAGGGACACCAGCTGTCTGTGCTGCCTCTTTCCATTCCCTCTTTGCTGGCAACAGCTGGGCAGCTCATTTATATCCCACTGGAATGGAGCTGGGATAGGCCCTTCACCTTTCGGCAATCCTAGGACAGGCTGCTACAGCGTCTGCTCCTCCCTGCCCCGGACAGGGGTTTCTGTGGTACCTCTGCACCTGCTCTCCTGGTTTGGGCATCCTCCTGCACGTTCCATTCCGGAGGTGGTGACAGAATGAAGGCCCTGCAAACAGCTCCAGCGTTATTTCTGGGTGCTGTCCTGGGAGCAGCTCCTTCACAACTGTTCCTGCAACTCCCGGTTCTGTTTCCTCCAGGCGCTTAAAGCTGAATTTCCACTCGCGCTCCACTCGCAGTGGAGCTGGCATCTCTGTGCCACATCTCTCCACGGAAACTCCATTCACAGCAATGCCTGCAGTGTTTCCTTCTCTCAGCATGTTCACGTGTCACTGACCTGTTCAGAACCTCTTCATGTGAACACACTTTTTTGCCAGGTGTCTCAGGCTGCCTGTGAGTTAACAGCTGCTTTGCTGTCAGTGCTGTCTTCTTGGGCAGAGGAAGGAAAAAAACCAAACAACCTTAATGAGTTCTAGTGTTTGAAATGTGTGAATGTCTGAAAAACACAA
Organism: Machaerirhynchus nigripectus; assembly: GCA_013397975.1. Lineage (NCBI taxonomy): Eukaryota > Metazoa > Chordata > Aves > Passeriformes > Dicruridae > Machaerirhynchus > Machaerirhynchus nigripectus. Next base: position 53,445 of record VZRQ01010638.1, read on the forward strand.
CAGGAAATCATTTTATTGGAGAAGAATGAAGAGTTAATGAATCAGTCTTGTCAAATGATTTTTCTTTCAGATACAGCTGACATTTTCAACTGTTATCTCCATTTATAATTTCAATATCTGAAATTCTTCTCTCCCAGTCTGAATACTTACTCTGCTCTGGGAATGTGTATCAAGAATGTTTTTCAATACATATTGAGAGTATTAAATGTCACAGCTCAGTGGGAGGCCTCAGCTGAGAATCTTCTAGAGGATAAATTGCTGTAAGTGCCCTGCAGAGGAGCTCATCTCTCTGGTGACCAGGCTGCAAGGTGGGGACACTGGGTTCTCTCTGAAGTCCCTAAAGGTCACAGTTTAAGGTAGTCCTGGGGATATCTGTCACTGACCTCTGAAGTTAAATCTCCTTTACCTGTTTTCATCCTTTTTTGTAGACCTGCTGCAGTTTATTAATTTCAGGATAAGTGGAAATACAGCTCCGTATCAGCCCTCTCCTAAGTTAGAACTGTTGATTTCTTTGTTCTAGACTGGGATACAACCTTCTCCACAAACTTTTCCAACGTGACTCCTTCCCAAGGGCTGCAGTCCTTCACAGATTGCTCCAGCATGAGTCTCCGTGGGGTCTTGGAGTCGGCTGACCTGAGCCTTATTGGACACAGGGATGGCTTCTGGCAGCTTCTCTCAGCAGCCAGCCCCGGAGCCCCCCCAGAACCAGCCCACACAAACCCAGCCCACGCACCAATTCAAACCTCGCTGCCCTGCTTCTTCACCCTCTGACGTCTGCCGAATGTTGCAGCTTAGTGGGAGTGTTTGCATGTCCTTTTCACTCCTTCTTTTGTTTCCCATCAAATATTTACAGCTTAAGAAAAGCAAATTTGCTATAAACAAGCACACAAAAATAAAGCTGGTAAAAAATACAACTAATCCCAGGCAGTGTGGGCCAGAAACCGACAATCGATCTCAGGCTCCAGTGTCAGGGACAGCAGATTTAAAATGTCAAAATGCAAACACCATTTGAAAATTAATTTGTGTGCCTGTTGGAGCTCCCCAAACTACAGAAAATTTTGCACCCACCTACCTGCTTTATTTTCTTGACCTGTTCAACCTCAAAAGACAGGTGTAATTCGCACGACCTCTGAAGAGTTGTTTAGGATTCTAAAGGGCTGAATATGCTTTGAGATCCCTTGAGCAAGATGGGGTCCAAAATACTGATGCTATACATGAGTAATGATGAAGTCAGAAATAATACTTTTGTTCTTACCTCTTATCAACTTGGCACAGTTGAGTTGTTCTGGTCATTTTTATCTAAAATTTGTTATTTAATGCTAAGCAAACCCACTCTCTGACTAGAAACTAGAGTTAACTGTGTGTTTCATTTAATATCTCATTTAGCACTTATATTTTTACCTGTCTGCAAATATTTATTGGAATCAACTGTAAAAATTTGGGTTTAAGAAATTGCTAAGGTGAAGCAAAACAAGCCTTGTCTGCAAATAGTGATGGCTTCAGCAATGGCCCGCTGACAACTACTGACAGATTTCTCTTGCCCTGCTTGAACTTTGATATACTGAATAGAAAAAGCCCCCCTATGTATTAATAGAGAACATTTAGATAGCTCTTACATAAAAACAACTCTTTCCAGTGAAATCATTGCACTTTCCCTACTTTATTTTAAAGAGAGATTCCTCTTTTTAACTTATTACCCATTCCTTGGTGTATTTCTAAAAGCAACCTTATTAGGGTTATTATTATTATTATTATTATTATTGCTATTGACTATAAATTGAGATCTTTTCCCAAGATTTTGTCACACGGGGTCTATAGAGGCATTGATTTGATTTAAAAAAAAAGCAAAATAAAAACCAACCAACCCTCAATGTCTTGCTGGTGATAAGGAGCGTGCAAACTATTAATTGCTTTTGACACAAAGTGACACAAGCACCTTTGATATATAATTGGGGAGCGATGCAGTTTAACAAGTTTTAATTTCTGGTGCAGCTGGAAGACAATAAAGAGAAAGCATGAGAACAAATTAAGCGGTATATAGGTCAATCATTCTATTAGCAGTCTTCAGGGAACACACATCTAATTTACATAATTGTATTTCTGCTGCAACCAGACAGACTGCTGTGCTAATACGTGTTCTTGGTGAGTCTATAAAAACACTGAGCATGGCTTTCCTACATTAAAGTATGGATAACCAGGATTACAGTAGCAAATGCATTATTAATTTTATCTAATGGGTATTTCAAGGTTAGCTTGACCCAATCTACAAAGGGCCCAGCAGCTCCACAGGTAGTGGTCTTTGGAATATTTTCCCTCAAAGCAAAGATTAGGTGCTTGCGTTTCTCAGACTTGTACGCAAATAAACCAAATTGCCAACTTTTCGGTTTGAGTTTGGGAGAAGATGCCAGTTCTTTGTTGCCTCCTCTGATAAATTTAAGCATCCCTCATTTGAGAAACTTGGTTGGCATTTTTCTCTTAGTTACGGTTTTAAATTCTAATAGAAAATGTTCCAAGGCAGATCTTTACAAATTAAAATAGTGTATTTCTATTACTTTTGTGGTCACAAAAGCAGCAGGCTCACCACATATACCATATTTGTAACATAAACTCATGACTAAGGCTAGAGAGGGAGGTTTTCAGTTAAAATTTGCTTTTTCATCATTACACCTCGAGACAGAAATGTAACAATGAAAAGCAAATAAATGAGCAGAAGAGGAAGATTGACTGGTGCTGCTCTGTCCATTGAACAGCTTTATGTTAATTTACTGAACATACTGCAATAACACCTTGGCTTTCAGGGTTTTTTTCTTATGTCTAACCCCAGTACGCTGGCTCCAGCCTCTGTGTGCAAGACAAGGGTTTCACCCTGAAATGCATAACTTGGGGCTGTAATTTTGAAGGAAATTTATTAAGAGAAAAACACATTATATCCTCACACCATAATATCATGAAGCATACACAAGAAACAAAGGTGTGATCCAATCAGCTTTTCTAATTTCGGGGAAAAAAAGTGTAATAATGCAACATAAACCACTCCAGTAATTCTCAAAACCAAGACAGAAAATGAAACTTTTAATTCAGACATAGCAATTATCAAAAGAGATTAACATAGATAATTTTCTCTATTAAATCTCAGCAATTAATGCTTTCCTGGAGACATTAAAAACATTATCAAGATTTCATTAAAAACATTGCCAAGATTTTGAGTCCATGCATTTACATTCATAAAGAAGAAAAAAAAACCATGTTGCAAATGTATGAAAGGGAGAACTGCTGAATGAAAAATTACTGATTTTCATAAAATTGCCATGGAGGTGAATCAGTGTGAGGATTACGTCAGCTATAGCTCTGACCAGCTGGGGTGGTGCTCTTGAATTTCAACCACATGGCTTTGCTCAGGGATCAAATTTAAAATCAAATGGCTTTGCTCAGGGATCAAGTTTCACATCACATGAGTGCTCAGAGATCGAATTTCAAACCACATGACTCTGCTCAGTGATCTTTTACGCCATGAACTGTGAGCAGTGAAGAAAATTGTTTAGTAGCTGATGTTCAGCTCCAGGTGTCTTTCCATGTTAAGGCTGGGCTTATACTCTGCAGAATTTGTCAAACTGATCATTTCATCGTTTGAAAATTAAGAGACAGTTATGACAGGACAGGTTTATGAACTGGGCAGATTTAAGGTCGTGCCTTGAACAGTGAATCTCTTTTGGGTGCTGGTTGATCCCTTGGTAAAGAACTGAAAGGGAACCTGGTGTTCCTCTCTGGGGCTGGGCAGGGCCATGAGGGATCACACTCATGGGCTAAACTGGAGACAGACACTCATGATTAGAAGTCCTTCCCTTGAAGTTAGAAATAACCCTGCCATTTATTTGAATAAGGTACCAAAAGCTGTTACTTCAAAAATAAGAACGGCACAAGATACTCAAATAGTACAACTGGTGAATTTTGTAATTGCATTTCGTCGATAGAATTTTCCATGTGGAACAAAACTGGTGTGTCAGGCTATCAAATAAATCAAAATCCTAATTACCAGCAAAATAGGCTGGAGCAGAAACACTGGACAATAGGTGTGCTAGTGGTGTATATGATCCAAATTGCTTTCACCTTAAGGTGAGCAAAAAGAAAGTTCTGGGTTTATTTTTTTAATGTATCACTCTGTAAACACCTGATGGTTATACAGTAGAATCTTTATCCCAGTACTTTGTCATTGAATATTTTAAACCGATTCCAGGAGCTTTTATTTTAAAGAAAAATATTAATGTACAAATGGTATTTGAAAAAAGAACCAAGCAAAAAGCCCAACTCATCACCCTGTGCTCCAGGGTTTACTTAAAAATTATGATTAGTGAGAAATTTGGTGGTACTCCCCTTTTTACCTGCAACTTCTGGTAAATATAATAAATTATTTCCAATTAAGGACTAGCAGAACTCATGACAAGAGAGTCTCATGTCTATCAATTTATTAAAACAAAATCTCTCTCTACACTCAAAAAAACAGTGTAGAATATTAAAATATTGTGCCAGGAGTGTATGCTTAATTAAACTTACATTAGCTAGGTAATTCTTTATATATTTAATAGTATGATTTTTCTTTTTTAAGTAGATACTAATTCTGTACTTGTAGAAAGGACAGACTTTCAGCAGATTCCAATATTTCAAATCTGGCTCATTTTAACAGCTGGATAGGTTGGAATTTTAAATGGCTTTTTCATTATTATTCCCTCATTATTAGTGCTTATTGAGGAAATTGGTCTAAAACAAATCTTTGTTGTTTGTTTTATTATGTAATAAACAACCAAATGACATTGTAATGTCATTTGTAATGTCATAAACAACCAACTACACTGAACTGGAATTCAGTGGGATTTAAGACTTTTTGGCTTACGAGTAACACTAAACATCTGGATTTTCAAATCCAGTCTGCGGGTTTTGTTTGTTGGGAAGCAATAATAAATCCTGCAGGTGATCATCAGCATCTCGAGCACTTTGCAGAATGAAGCATTGTTACAAGGATCTGGCCTCTGAGAAGGAATGAGTCAGTCCAAACCCAGCAGAAACAGGAAAGCTGCTGGGTTGATTCATGATGCTTTGAAAGGCAGAATTTTCATTAGATTAAAAATAACTGGCTTTAAATGCGGATTTCTTGCTAACTGCTCGTGTTGGGAAGGTTATTGTTAATAAAAATAGACCACAGAGATAACAAGCACTGATTATGATTTATCTCTTCACCTAATCAAATTCTAAAGGAAGTCTGGTGTAATTTGTGTGGTATCATCTTAGGAAGATTATTTCTGGACTGCTTTTCTTGATGAAATGAAGTTAAATATTGTATCTGATTGTATGAATTGGTTTGCACACAGTCTTTCCTCTAAAAGAACACTTAATCATAAAAGAAGCTGATAGTATATAATTTTCTTAATGTATGCATAACTATATTTTAAAGGAGTGTTTTCTGAAGTGACATTTCTTTTGGAAAAGACATCACACTGACTTTTCTAAAATCTGTGGCAGTTTTAGGGAATGTGGACTGTGCAGTGCATCTGACAGGTGGAGGCAGGGAATTTTTTATTCTTTTCTTGAAGCAGAAATTGTGGTAAAGCTGCAGATATCACTTGTGCCTTTCTATACCCAGACAAAGAGGAATTGCAACTTTCTCACTGGGAAAATGAGACACTAAAAAAAATGGAGACATTAATTGAAATGGAGGCAAGTTTGGAGGGAGTTTTTTTTTTGAGTAGAGAGTTCTAAACCTGTAAATTCAAACATAATATTCAATTAGCTCTGGGGATGACTTAGCACTGTCGGTTTTTCGCTTGCCAGTGAGAAATTCAGCAGTGTGGATATTGCCAATGTGCCATTGGACTTGTTGCCACTCCAGACTTGGCAGGATTTGGAATTACAGTGCTCAGCCTGGGGCAGTCAGCTCGGGGACGTGGCACAAAGCAGCCAGCATGGCAGAGCACAACTTTTCACACAGATGGAGATTTGTAGTCGAGATATGATTACAACATCCATACATATTCATACAGATTCATGGTACCACCACTTTTAATGAACCTGGGTACCTCGGATTCCAATTAATACTTTTTTTCCCCTAAGATATATGAATAAAATAAGGAAAACATCGCAAATAAAAATAAGGAAGTAATTAATTCGCGTAATCAGTGGTTAGAAGATTTTATTACTGTTTTTCCTGCTCATTTGTTTAAAATTAGAGCAACTTCTTCAGTCCTGGAACTATAAAACATACTTATTTTACTGTGCAGCTGTAGCGGTGAGCAACAATAGTGTAAAATTAAATGCAGCACCATTTATAGAGCTTTTCCTTCAGCATCTAACAAAAGTTCAGTGACAGGACCAAAAGCCTGCTCTGTGATATATGTCAAAGAAATAAAGTATTTGATGTGAATGAAATGTAGATATGAAAGTTATTCCATGTAACCCAGCTTCTGTAGCTCTGCATCTCTGAGACCGACGCCCAGCCATTTGTGAGGAAACATATGAACTGCAACCTCCCTGTGAATTTATGCAAAGTAGGAAATATCACATATGGAGCTCTTAGCATGGGATGCAGGTTATGATAATCACTGCAGTCATATCAAAGACTTTGAAATTTGGCATGCTCTGAAGAACTTCTACAAAACAGGGGCCACACTCCTTCCCTAGTGCCATGTGCAATCTTGCAATCAGTTCTGGTAGTGGATTTACTCTTGGATTTACTCCATTTTCTCCACCTGAGCCATATATTGAAGCTGGTTACCATATTTTTCCAAACTATTAGAAGTGGTTGTGACAATGGCACAGCTCTTTTCCTTTTTACATGTGATTTCTCCTTATGCAAGACATGAGAAGAGAGTTCCAGTGTAATACAGGATGCACTTGGGATTCACTGCAGGTCAGAACTGTTGCTTTGTGCTGTTCATCACTGGTAATAATCCTGGTCAGTACTGTGACAACATTTGATGTGTTAGGAAAATTGGTTATGGCAGAGAAATGCTTTTCCTAGCACTTTGATGTTTTCCAGGAGCAGCCTGAAACTGCCATCTCTGGTTTCGGCCACAACTCCTGTTAGTTGTGTAAGTTCTCTTGACTCTCTAGTATTAAATCCTGGCTAGCTGAAAGTGAGTTCAAATGCACAGTTAGGAGGTGATGACAAGTTATTAGCTCCCTCAATTAATGCCAATACCTGTGATCACCTTCTCCAGGGCAGCGTGCAGGATCTCCCCTTTTTAGATTTGTGGATATGTGTCTAAGCAACGCCTGCCTTGAAGTCCTGTGGAATGCTGCTAAGGAATCATTTGATCATAGGAGGACAAAAAAAAAAAAGGCAGTGAATGGCAAAGGAAGGAGAAACATCAAACACAATGGACAGAACAGGAACCAAAGGAAAGAAAGGAAAAATACCCAGTCATCAAAACATTCTCTTTAAATTGCCGGGGGAAAAACATGGGTCATCACAGAAATGAGAGCAAGGAGCCCTTTCTCACTCAAAATTTAAGTGGAAATACAGTCTGCCTCTAGGTTTAGGCCCACTGTTCGTATGGCCTCACCCTCAGATTTCTGATTTTGATTCTTTGTGACCTTCTGTGTCGGATTCCCGACTAGAAAGCAATGTGACTTCCAAATTTCAGCATCTTTATTGTGCCTTAAAGCCTGCAGGCCTGAACTCTGTTACAGCAAAATACAAATGGAACAGCAAGAAGGACACCTGTGAGCTTGGACAGCAGTTTTACCTCTCTGCATTCTTCTGGGGAGTAAATTATCAGTCCTAGTCCTTGTATCCATAAATGACACAAACTGAGGCAGCAAGATTTGGGGTTTTGGTGATTTTTTTTACCTGAGCCATATATATCTAATTGCACATGGGGTATATTTTTCTCCCACCACTACAAAAGGCTTTTTCCCATTAATGTTAATGAGCCATGTGCAGTTATCTGGAGGAAAGACTTCTAATTAATTTGATGATCCTTCTTTTAGCACACCAAGCAGAACTCCCTCTTAGAAGTGGGGGAGAACATTTTGTTTTGCAAACTGTGTAGCAGTTCCTAGATGAATCAGTAATGACTTGTGCTGGTTTGGGCTGGGACAGAAGCTGGTGTAGGGCTGTGTTTTGGGTTTGTGCTGGAACCGGGGTAACACAGGGGTGGTTTTGTTATTATACTTGTATTAAGATGTGTCTGTACATAAAAGAAGATAGAGCTTCTCTAAACAGCAAGATAATTCCTAGCCAGGAAATCTCCTCATTGCTCTCGTGTTTGAGCCTTCCAAGGCTTAGGTTCCCCTTCCCCAGCATGTTAAGAAATGCTGTGGGAATTTGCACTACTCCTGGGATTCACCTTCAATATGATTTTTAGAGTTCAGATGAAAAAAAGGACAAGTTTGTTCCCTTTCTGACATTTTCGTGGAGTGTAGTATTTCATTAAGCATTACATGCATATTCGTCCCTTTCTTCTTTTGAACATTTTGAACACTTTACAGTGTTTTGGTTTTCCCAAGAGTGAGTTTTTTCATGAATGGATTGAGAAAAGAGCCCCTTAGGAGGCCGTGTACCATCCTCCTCGTGTTGTTCAGCAGGAACTGGCTTCTCACAAGAATGCAAATACGATTAAAGCAGAATGCTCCAAGAAAAATGTCAGCCTCCTCACTGAATTTAAACTATTTTGTCCTAATTCTCAGAAGAATGTGTACAGCTGTAGGAACGAGCACTCTGCCCTGTCTCGAAATGCATTTGGTGACAAATCACCCAAAACACAACACAAACTGCCAGATGCATGGAGGAGACAGCACGCTCTGCAGAGCTTCCGACGAGGACTCTTTCCTTCTAATAGTGATGGCTTTTCGTGGTCTTAAAATCAAGAGGCGAACACGGTTAGAAGGGGAAAAGGGTATTTATTACCTTGGTATTTATTGTAAGGATCCTTGGGTGCACCACGACCAGGTCGAATACACCTCCATGCACCCCCGCNTTAGCTTAACAAACAAGTCCAAGAATGTAGGCAAAAAGCACCAAGAATACAGAAGTTGCAAAAAGGTATAACAGGGGTAAAAAAGAAAAGACAAAAATCATCATGGCATCAATAGCAGTCAGAATGCAGTGAGGATGAGGAGGAGTGGAGGGAAGAGCTTTATGAAGTGTAAAGGTTGGGTGGAGAACAAGTGTGTGCAAACTGGCCATTAACAGCCCTGCTTTGGCTGACTGACTGTGGAGAAACTGAGCAGGGCAAAGCCTCCTTAAGGAAGGAACCCTACAGGTCTTTGAAGGCTGAACTTGGTAAATAGGCACTTTTCTTACCTGTAGAATTTGATACAGGTGTTTCCACTCTTAGAGCTGTAGGAATAATGTATTTAACGAAAAAAGGGTAACTGTGCTTTATTATGTTATTCAAACTGTATAATTTGTTAGATAATTTTTATTATAGACAAGATAAATGAAAAATTATGAAGGTTACAAATCCAGTAATAATGACCCTCTTACACTGTTGTTTCTGCTTCTGATTGTTGATCAAGATACTGTCATGTTTTAATTAGAAGATCAGTTGGTAATATGTCAGTGTAAGGATTGATTAAACACCAGAATTGCCATCTTAAACTCAAGCCTTTCAATTTTTTTTTCTAATTTGAAGATTACTTTTTGTAGTGCTACAACTTCAAAATAACTTAAAAAAAAAAAGAGTTATTCAATCTGAGGTAGTACAATTTTCCTCACATTTGTATATGATTAAAGAGAGATCACAGAAACCCTGGAAGATTATAAACTGTATTGTCAGCTTTTAATTTTAAGGGGTTTCTCCGTTTCTGTGCCTTCATTAAGCATTATTTGACCTTCAGTTTCTTCCCTAGATTTTTGGGTTAATTATGTCTTTTGATATAAATATCTATTAGAAATAGATAAGAGTCATAGGATGGTCATGAAAATGGGAAGTAAATTCTTCTATGGAGGGAAATTAGGGAAGTACTATAAAGAGACAAGCAAAAGAAAATTAAAAAGGTTTTCTGTTGTACTTTCTAAATATGAGGAAAAGGATCATTAAAGTAACTAAAAAACAAAATTAAATTTTTAAGGACTTATTTAAAGGCTCTGCAGTTTTTAGAAATCAGAAGGGATGGCACATGCACTTAATAGCAGCAGAACACCTGTAAAGTTTCATTCCTTCTAATGAGTTTCTTTCTTCATGACTTTGACACTTTGTTTGAAGTCACTTCATTAATTTTAAGTAGTCTTCCATGTCTGAAAATATTCCAGCCTTGAACACAGGGCTTTTGAGAGTTAAAACCAACTGCTGTACAAAGTTATTATCTCCCAGATGAAATAGCAGATGCAGGCTCACAAGATTTTCAGCTTGGATGTGTTCTGAGGGGGTTTGGTTGTCTCCCAAGGATCTGGATATTGTAATTTTCACAGAGGAGAAAACTTTTAAATCGGTGGGAAAGAATAAACTATGTCTGGTCATGTTCTTGGACTGCTAGATGATGCTGCAAAGAAAATAAATCAGTGTGTAGAGCTAAAGGTGGGTGGTCAGGAGGAATAGCCTGCCAGCTCATCACGAGTTTTGCACATGGGTATCTCAGGTATTAAAAGAAAGTGATAGCAAGCAACTATGGATGTACTGTCACAGCTAGGATTACCTGAAGGACACGTTCTGGACATGATTCTTGCATGCATTTCCAAATATTAAGAGAGAAAGGAACACAAGGAACAAATATTTAGTGTAATTTTAAAGAGAGAAATCTGCAAAACTCTCTCGACTGTCATCCCAAGCTGTGGGACTGATGAGATAATACAGGCCCCGTGGCAAGTGACAATATTGCAATTACTCGTACTTAGCAGAAAAAATTAAGATCTGACCCTCGCTGTGGTGTCACCTGAACCAGCAAATATTTACTGTGGTTTGGACAGGCAGGAAGCAGAAACACATTGCAAATTTTAATATGTTAAGGATCATTAAGCTGATTGTGTCAATTTGTTAAAGTGCCAAGTAATGATTTTACAGGTAATTAGACTTTAACAGGCAGAAACAAATTTATGTCCTTCTTGTTTTTATGATGTATGTAACGATAGATATACTATCACACAAGCTGTTGTTTTTAGGTACACAACATTCCTTAATGTCCTAAAGCAAATGAAATATTTCATGTCAGCCACTGATCAGCGACTGCATAAAACACATTAGCAGCTTTTCGTCTTTTAGCTCCCTTTAATCGGAGTTCATTCATCACGTCAGAAAGATGGAATGTCTCAGGTTATTCCTGCTGCATGGAGAAATGGCAGTGAACCTGTAAGGTCAGGGGAGAGGACCACAGTTCCAGCTTATTACAATTGTTTTTCTATGGCTGATCCTCATGCTGCCCTGGCAGGTTTTGTTTGGTTTATTTCTCAGTGTGAATAGGGAAAAACTCGCCTCAGGACTGAGCTGGAAAAAGAGATTGAGGTTTAGCTGTGTTTGCAGAGCAGTTTGGCTGCTTGCTGTTTTCTGGCTTTGTGTACCAGGACCACACCAAACCACTGGGGCGACTTTAAAAAACATTTATATTGGTAAGAACCAGAGGTTTTCTGCTCCTGCTCTCAGTTTCACACCCCAAGCGATGACTGCAGCTTCTTAGCTCTAGAAATCAAACCGAGAGTGATTAATAAATAACCTGTGGTAACCATGGTATAAATCTGAACGTGGAGATTCCTTTGCAGATTCTCCTGGACTCAGAAACAGCAGCTCACAAAAAAAATGTAGCCAAGAAATTGGCCAGTTCTTTACTCTTGTGCAACAGTTCAGACTTGGGGGCTAATCAAAGATGGGCTGAAAAGTTTGCTTTGGCTTTCAGCTGCGTTGCTGCGTTTTCCTGCAGGAAGATAACACGAGGAGAGTGTAGATGGTCCGTACGTTTTTCATCACTTAGAAGAAATCAGGTTTTGTGTTGTTTGGCTTTTAATGGCATCAAGCTTCCGTCAATCAGCTCCATTGTTGGCTGAATTGATCAGCACTGAAATGTGGAGCTGCAGCCTGCAGGATGCTGCCTGTTGTCTGACACTTCAGCAATGAGATGTTTCCTTCAGTGAATTCTTGGACCTAACAGCAGTGTTGCTATTCATGATGAGAACTGTTAATATTTTGTCTCACCATTGGAACGGCAATTTTAGGCAGGGAATGATGATTTATCTCTGGCCAAAACTAAGTAAAAGTATCACCTTGGTGCCATCCCCTGACAGCTACTAGACACCCACCCTGTTTCCTTTGTGAAATTCAGAGCCTGAGCCCGGAAAAAATACAGACCAACAGCTGATCTGCAAAAGGAAAAAAAAAAATAAACCAGAGGTTTTGTGTCTCAGCCCTGAGAGGATCTGCATGTTTAGAATACTTTAGCTCTCATCCTTTTACAGGGCCCTGATTTAGCTGTGGTCTGCCATTCAGCTGGAATTAAATGGTAAAGCAGAACTTGATCGTTTTTAGTAAAGCCAGTTTTGGAAAAGCCTCATTATTGTCCAACATAGACATAGCACTGCTCATTTCCTGGTAAAATTGTTTTCAATACATTTTAAATAAATCAGTGAAAAATAAATGCAATTTAGGTTAATTTCAGCTTGTGTGTATCCAGTTACAAACCAGTGTGAGCTGAGCTGTGGCTGTGGTCACAGGGTGGTTTGCTTTTAATGAAATATCTAGGAATGCAGCCTGCTCTCTATTAGGTACTCAGTAAACCTGTGCAAAATATGGGTTTCATTACTTGCTTTGGAAAATTGGGGATTTCAGCAATTTCTCTTTGGAGCTGCCCTACCCTGTGGCTTTTCCAGGAAATAAGAACAGAATTCAGATCTTCAGTTCGCTCACACAAGGAGATACATTGAAAGTTATAGCAGTAACTGAGGTTTTGTTTAAACTTCCATTACAACAGATGATGGAGACATTCTCATTATTCATGATACTGAAACAGAAGCAAGAGTGTGATAAGTTTTTTACAAACAGTAATTGAGGATCTGTTTGTCTTCATTACCCTCAATCTGGACAGTAATTGTGTCCACAAGAAAGGGCTTACATTCCAAATGAGGGAAAAAAGGTGCAAAAACTCGACAGAAGTTTTACCAGGGTTCCATGATGAATAATTATCTCTGGGATCACAGCCTGCAGCTAAATTCTGCTACCAAATATTACTCAAGTCCTTTTAAACATGTTATTTTTACTGTTTTGAGGCTACTCGACTGAGTCTGTCTCCCAGTTAAACTAATTTTGCTCCACTTTTGATCATGCCTCATCCGGATGTCACCTGATCATATTAGGAGTAGTTCCAATGAGGTTTATCCTTTTCTAGTCACAAATTTTTACATATAAATAACTATTACTTTTCTAACTTACAATCTCCTGTGTTCGGGGCCACCAGATGCCAGCACTGTTTGTTGTGTGCCTGTCAATCAATTTATAAACTTTAGTATCTGTAGGGTAAGGTGCATGCGAATATTCAGCCAGGGTGCAGTGCCAGTCTCCTGCTTGTGGGAGGCATAAAGCCCTCACCACCCAGCTGGAAATTCAGAGCCACCCTTCCACTCCCTAACAGGAAAATTGGGTCTCCATCAGGATGATAAAATATAGTGTTCCAAGAAATGTGCCAAGTCAGATGCCAGGATCTTACTCACCCCTTTGTTTTAATTATGAGAGAGACAGCACAAACTTGTCTTCACTATCATATTCTTATCAAGGCAATTGCTTCTGCAAATTGCAGTTTGAGGATACGACACTTAACCTTTCATAATTCAGAAACAGTTTCAAAATCCTGAGAGAATACGATAAAGTAATTTCACATTCTTGGTGGTGGGAAGAGGGAAGAAGCTCCAAAAGATGAGCACCTCGTACAAACGTCAAGATGCAGAGAGAACTGGCATTTGGGTACCAGATGCCTCCAAAAGCTACAGGCTGCGTTTCAGAGTCAATTTAGCTAAAAAAAGGAGGTGGAGGGGAGGGGAGGGAAGGAAAAAGCCTGCTGCCTTGGGTCACAGTGCAGGCAGTCACCAAAATGTAAGGAGGCTGTGATATCCTGCTTTAATTTACAGCTTTGTGAGTGTGTGTTTAGCATTTTGCTACAGGGCTGTGTTCCCGTGCCTTCCCTTGCATCCCTGACCTTTGGGCTAACAATGAAGCACTGCTGAATCATGAACTCCCTGCCCTCATCTGACGGGTCTGGCTTATTTTCTCCTTCAGTATTCTTTTCTCCTAGCTGGTACAAATTGTTGCATGTCCTGGGAATGTCTGGGATTTAGATTTTAATCAGGCCCTTCTCCCTTTTTCTGACAGCACCATTTAGGGATGATATTCTTCTACCTCTGTGCACTGCTGCCCTTTATAAGTGTTCTTTGTTTACTGGTTGGGGGAAAAAAGGTGATCTGTGTTTTTATTTGAGCTGACACTCCAGTGTGTGTTCCTGCTTATACACCTGCACCATCAGATCTTCCCTGACAGGCTGCTGCTCCTTGGCATGAAGTTTAATTTGTAAATTGGTGCACACAAGGGCTTGCAATTTCCTCCCAGGCTGGGAAGATCACAGAATAGAGAGATACACTTAAATGATTTTAAACAGAATTTTCAGTGCTTTATTTCTCGTAGCACTTAATTTCTTAAAGAAATTCTTAAAATTTCTTGTATTTTAAGAGGTTTTCCTCACTAAAAATTAATCTTACTCTTTATCATGCCCAGGGAAAAAGGCCTTTCTTGAGCACAGTGCAGTTAAAACACAGTGTGCTGAAGGGTTTATGATGATACAAAACTTTGATTTACTGAGGAGATCAGCTATTTATTTTAACCTTTAAATTTAAGAAATCTGTGGTTCATAGAAATCCAAATTTTGAAAACGTAAATTTCAAAGAATCCTCTCCGATTTACTCATACTTCAGTGTTATTCTTCTCAAGTTCAGTCTTTGCTTGCTATTTTTGATAGTAAAAATATTAAGTGAAAAAGATAGTCTGAAAGTACACAGAAGATGGTACAAGAAACTTCCATATCCAGGAGAAATGGCTGTTACTGCCTGTGGCAGAACTGTGGCTCAGAGTGGGTTTTTATATCTGCTTTAGAAAGATTTGATTTTTTTTTTCCCCCCTAAGCTTATGAGAGTCCCTGTGGTTACAGACAGCACTGAAAGCACAGCCTGGGGATGATCCATGGCCCAGTGTTTTGTGCTCAGAGATTCCTGACTTTCCCCAGTCACTTCATTCAGGGCTTCCTCAGCCTTGGAGTTCAGCTTAAACTCCCAGCAAAAACTGAGGGGTTTGTTTCCTCAAAGCCTGGCAGAAGAATCTGCAGCTGCTTCTCTTTGCTAAATCTCCCAGAAAGGGTTGTTTAAAGGATTATGGTCCCCGTGCTGTGCTTCAAGCATTTATCACTGGTTCCCAATAAAGGGAAAAGAAGGATGAGCCATGGAATCATCTGAAAAGGGATTGCTGTTGTGTGTTCTGATTAGTGCTGCAAGAGTGGGGAGAAAAGGTAGTGCTGGAGCCAAAGAATAACATCCAGAATTCCTAGAGCTCGTTCTCTATGTTTGGATTTGAATTTGTGAATTCTTTTTGATTTTGTAGTTGCTGTGCAATTAGCAGAGGCACTTCAAAAGTTCAATGGTTTTTAATTGTGTACAATTCTCCAAGTCTTTGCAGAGAATCAATGTGTATTCACAGAGAAACCATAATAGCTCAGAAAGCAGGATAAGGATTTCTCCATCGTGCTTCCCAAGGATAACTGATTTCAGACTTACAAATTAGAAATTATCCTCTGGATTGCCTACTGAATGTGAAATAAACTGGTCTTAAACATTTCATGTCACTAAAATCACCGTGATTACAGCTCTCACCAGCTGACTGCATGTTTGGCAGATTAGTTATTTGTGAGATTTGACTAAAGTTAGCATCAAGTCCTGACGCATTCAGTAGAGAGGGAAAGCTGCCTCCCAGGAAGGTTCTCACACACCAACTGCATCTCCTCTGGAAGTTCTGCATTTAATGTTTAAGGCTTGCTCCACTGTGCAGTGCAGCTTCAGTAACGTGTGTTCACTGGTCTGGAGTAACAGAGGCAGAGCTATGGGTTGTCTGCTCACTGAGTAAATGATACCCCAGTGGCCTGGGAGGTCCCTCAGAGCTCCCCCTGCTTGTGTGCCACCAACACCACTGCCTTTACAGCAACTGTGCAATACAAGATTTTAGGTATTTTAAAGATATTTTTATCTCAGAGTGCTAAAAGAGAAAGCAGAGAAACCCAATCCAATACACAATATTGCAAGGTGATTAGATATGATAAAGGAAAAGAGGAAAAAAACTTGTTTGCAGGAAGATTTTCAGAGAAAACAATGCTTAGGTATGGGGGCACAGGAGTGGGGACAGGCATTTGAGATTAAGACAATTCAAGGTTATTGAAAATTCTAGTATTAATTTCCTGCTCCTAAAATTATCTGAAATTCTTGCCACAGAGCCCTCTAGCTGAAATCTGGAACAAGCCATTCTCTGTTTACAACTTGTTAACAAAATATGCATTTAAATAATTAGAGAACACTGTCTCAAAGGAAAATGTAAACAGACATCAGCTATCAGATAAATTTGTTGAGAGAAAAGCAAAATGATACATCCAGAGACTATTGCGAGTATTTAATTTTCTAGATATTCCTACTGCCAGAATTTCAGAGAACTTGGAGCTTTTTTATCAGAAAAGGATGCGATGAGCTGAAGAGTTGGCTCACACAGTAACTGTTACCTCAGAGAACTTACCATGCTGAAATAAAGCTGGATTCCCCTGTTTAATTGTCACTGAAACCATGTATAAATCTGCACATGGGAGCAAGATGTACACTGTCCAGGAAATAAAAGGTATTCCCTTTTAAATATGGCTGTTATCTCCAAGAGAGAGTGAGTTATGGTATAACCAGGGGATTTCAGCTAAAAGCATGAAGTCACTGTAGAAGCTAAAGCACATTAAAGTTCTTCACGGTGTAAGGGCAAGCAGTAACCCCCAAAGAGTGCTTCCAAAGAACTGCAACATCCATTACTTTACAGCAGTCTCCCTTCCATAAAAACAGATTCATAAAGTGAAATGTCATTTCTTGAGGTAATTCTTTTAAAATCTATTTTAAAAGACTCCACTCTTACCAAGTCATACTTCCAGCATAATTAACAAGTAACCTTACTTAGCACCTGACTATTGCAGACCTGCTGCATTAAATCCAGGCTGATATGTGATTTTCTGGCACCGAAAGTGGAAGCGTGGGGGTCGCACAGCCATCAAATATAGGGGCTGAGGGAAATCTCAGGCATCACTTATGCCTGAACTCTCAGAGTCCCACGTGGCCCTCCGTATTTTCGCAGCCCCTTTGCAGGACTTCTCACAGGGTATGCCCCAACCAAGCTGCAGGTGCTGTAGAAAAGAGAGAGCTGGATCTGAAAAGCATCTCAGAATGGCTGGGCGGGTGCATTTCTGGAGGGAGGCTTTGTTATAATGCTTAAAAACAATTGTTCTTTTTCATCTGGGTCATACATTAACCGAGGCACGGTAAAACTATTAAATCAGGCATTTACTAAAAGCCCCTCAGAATTAGTTTAAAAATTGAGTAATTAGACCCATGCTGCGCTGGCATTGCTTTTCTGATATTGCTTCCAACTGAAGCCCAGTTTCACTGCAGCACTTTCATTAGCTGCTCTATGGAAATTAGGTGGGAAAGAATGCTGTATGTTTTCAATTATATTTTAATAGGAAGGAACAAGTTATTTTCTTCCAGACTCTAAGAGTTAGCAGTAGAATGTGTAGCATGCATAAAACCAGCTTTGCAATCATTTTCATCCGCAGAAGATTGGTTTGCAATAATTTGTCTTTGTGAAGGGCTTGTAATCAACTGGAATTTAGATTTACATAAGATTAGAGTGATTTTTTAAAAAAATACCTGTAATACAAAGTACAGCCTAGCACCTTTTGATGAGCACTATTAGCTGGATTCTGGGACTTGAATGAGAGTTGCAAAAAGAGTCTAATGAGAAAGGTACTATAAAACCAAATTAACTGATGTTAATGACTGACAGCAGCTAAAAGAGCTTCCATCTTAAATACGTTTACTTTGGTACCAGATGAAGTATTGAAAAATGTAGCAGTTAAATTGTGTTAATGTTCAAATTTAAAAAAAAAAAATAAGGGTAATAAAAAAAGCCTAGGGAAAAATAACTAAATACCAGAAATACTTGTGGGTGTACAGCTGTCTAAGGGGGCGTTAAATAAGGAAAATAAAATTATACTGCAGATCAGAAATAGTGATTAGTTTCTCTGAATTTTCTCTATTTCACGCAGTTAAGAACTTGTTTTGTGGACTTTCTTGATTAGATTGTGGATTTTTCCGTTTCTAATGTGATTTACTCTCTGTGAATGTATAGAACTTTGATCACTGCTCCATTCCTTTTGTACATCCACAGTCTGTTTGCAGTACAGGAGCTGGATGAGATTTGGAGTTCCACAACAACTGAAAAACACTTCACATCCAGCCTCGGTCTGCATTAATTTTGATAGCTCTCCAGCATTTCACAATGAGTTAATGAACTTTACTGTCAGCACTGGAATGCACAAGAGGTTCCTACAGGCAGGAGGTGGCAGGTGAGCCTGTAAAATTCGGCAGCATTGCATGCAGAGGTTCCCACCCTGCAGCTGCATCAGTTTTCACATGGTCACATATTTTTACTTGCAGACACAACAAACACAAGGATCAGTGAAGCTTTAGTGGTTTCAAATTTACATGTTGCTTTTAACACAGCGCTCTGCCCGTAAAGCCACTGGATTATTTTCTGTTTTTATACATAGCACAAATTCCATTGTGCATCGAGAAGAGTTCACTGGATAACTGAGGAGAACCACCTTCCTGCTACCTCATTTCTCATTGTCATCACCTCTTCTTTCTCTACTCCTCTACATTAACAATTTCTGTAATCCTTTCCAGCAGGCAGCTTCGAAAGATTAGAGTTAAAAAAAAAAAAAAACATTTCTAAAGTAGTCAAATGGAAATATTGCCATTTAGAATGAACTGTGCATTCTCTGTCCAGGAGCTGTGTCGTGGCACTTGAATTAATGGTGGAGAGTGGTTGCTGTGATTATCCCACGAGTAACAAAAGGAGAAAGAGAGAGAGAAAATTGCAGCACTTCCTCGGGAGGAATCATGGGGATATTTAGGGAGATGCAGCCACCTTTTACTTCACTGTAGCCCTTGTGTCAAACACGAGGGGATAATAAACTACGAGCACTTCAGGAAAGCTGAGAGGTGACACGTTTGTGGTGGCACTGACACAGAGCACACACCGACCTGGCATCACCCAGTGCGTGTGGGGAAACAGCATCCCTGGCACAGCTCCATGGGAGTGGCACGGCTTGGCAGCTGCAGCACCAGAAAAGACAAAGATGGGATATTTTTCTGCAACTTGAGGAAATATTAAATGTCAAAAAAGAAGTATTAGATTGGTCATTCACTGGAGATAGGAATCTGGCTGTTTCAAGAGGAGAGTAGTGAGGCTAGCTTGCTCAAAATATAACTGGGCAAAATGTTCTGATTTTGGGACAAGAAGAAATAAATCCAAGTACTACAGAGCTTTAAAACTGAAGAAGAGACTGACAAATAACATTTCACTTTTGAATTCTTTTTGATAACTTCAGTGGTTTGGGACTTGCCTGAGAAGGTCTTACAGCTACCAAATATTCTCACTGTTTCACTTTGAGAGATGTGTTTGTGTAATGCCCAACTAGCCTAGATAAATAAAAATTTTTAAAAAGTTGTTTTATCCAATAACAAAATTAAAACATAGACATTCGTTTGCAGGTGTGCATGCATTAACAAACAGACACTTGTATCATAATTAATGTCTTATCATTTCTTTTCTGCAGTAGCTGTTGCTACCAGAGGAATTATTCCTTTACTGTGGATTTGTATTTTGAAAAACTACTTGTGATTATTAGGAATGTGCTGGCTGTAAATGTGCCTCTCTTGCATGGCTTTATCAGAAAAACAAAGGCCCACTTGGGTTTTCCTGTGGCCTCACGAGCTTCTGCTCCTGTATTTATGGGCTTCTGAGAATC
Organism: Machaerirhynchus nigripectus; assembly: GCA_013397975.1. Taxonomy (NCBI): domain Eukaryota; kingdom Metazoa; phylum Chordata; class Aves; order Passeriformes; family Dicruridae; genus Machaerirhynchus; species Machaerirhynchus nigripectus. The sequence continues at coordinate 73,506 of VZRQ01010638.1, forward strand.
CACCCTCCCACACTGGCACAAAACTCAGGCAGTACTGAACTCTCATCAGAACAGCTTTTGCTAACCTATTCCACCTCTACTCTTGAAATAATTTGAAAATAAACAGATATTAAATAATATAATTGTTCCATCATGCAGTAACTTCCTTAGAGGAAATGTCATTCCCTAAAGTCATACAAAGTGAGTATCTGCAAAAAAGTATGTGCTGAAATTTTAGGGATGGAAAAGGATGATTGCTGATAAAACCCGTGTCTGGTTCCCTGTCAGCACACAAGTATTTCATCAGGAATTTTTCAGGATTTTGTTAGGTCTCCCTGTAAATAACTCAGTGAATCCTTTTCCCTCATGGATTGTTGAGGAAGAATTCCACACTACAGGGAGTTGAACACACTCTTTTTGTTTAATGTCATTCAATACAGGAACTGCAGGCTGTAAATATTTCCCAGCTTGGAAAGATTTTAAAATGCTTTCACTGTTGTCATTCCATTTTTTACTCATTATCATCTGAGCACTTTAAAGGGGTTCAGTATTTCCTTTCACAGTGATCTTTCCTGCTCTCACTGCACTTTTTTTCAGTTTTTCCCAGTGTATGGCTTGGGTTCTTTCTTTAATTTGTATAATTCTCAGTTGTTGAAATACATCACCCACATTTCTTTTAAAAGTATTGAAAATAATTCCACCATAATCGTTCTCTGTAAGCTTTGACATTGTAATTAATTCTCTCAAGGCTGCTAATCAGAACAGAAATGCAGACTTGTGTTCATTTACATGTATATATGGGTACATGGGGGTGCTTGGGAGAAATGTGAAGGATTAATGAAATATCACTGATTTGGCCCCTTCTAAATGGACATAGCTTTCCTTTCATGTTTTTATTACATAATTGTATAGTAACAATGCTTAGAGCTCAGCCCTGATTGTAGAAGTTATTTGGGGAAAGTCCTAGTGAAACTGAACTTCTTAACAAAGACCATGACATTTAAAGTCTGTTTCTCTAACTGTGCAAGAATCTGTTTGCAGACAGTGGAAATGGGACTGCAGCACAAGGGCAAACCTGAAACTTTTGTTGTGCATCAGCTTTATTGCATGACCCACCTGAGAACAATAACAGTGATGGGTCAGGTTTAGATTTTATACCCTGAAAAAACATCATAATGCTGTTTTAAGATTATTTTGTGGAACTGTAAAGGTGTCTTGCCTTTAGGGATTTTTGTTTATGCTCGTGAGCGTGTGTGTTGTATATCTTAATTTGTGTACAGAGCCATAACTGAGCAAAGATTTTTATTGTAAATCTGGACAGTTCTGCAGTCATCACTTCCTGTGGAAGGGAACTATGAACCGTAACTCTGACAGCAAATCTTCTTTCTTTCATGACTACAACTAAGTTTTTGCAGGTAATTCTGAGTAAGGAAAATCTGGGGGCAGTTTGAAGCTTTGCAGATACTGCTTTTAAGAAATCCTGAACTAAATACTGTGGGAGAGAGCACTGGTTGCTCAGTGCTTCGCCTTGCTGAGCGTGCCAGGTATTTCAGTGCCTGTTCACAGCAGCTTTTTGCTGCAGTGCTCTTTACAGTGAAGCATTAGCACAGTTTTTGCTCTGAGTGACAGAGACAATGGATGGGCTCCGTTCCCATTCCCACTGGCCCCCAGGAAACAGCAGAGCACAGAGGTGCCCTCCAGTTATTAGGTCCCTCTGTAGCTTTCTGATAGATGCCCTGACAAACGGCGGCGAGCTCTGAAACCTCATTTTATCTCTACTTACATCTCTCCCTGATCCACCTAGGCAGCACTTATTTAATTCAAGAGCCAATTTTTCTGTAATACTGGGGAAACCTGTGTGCTCTTCAGCTAATTCTGGGCCGGATGGTGACGGAGCGTTGCTGTGGCTCCAGTCCCACCAAATCCATCAGCTCCTTCCCAACTGCTGCGAGTCCGAAATGAACAACAGTAAATTGCTTTTGTTTCTCTCACTGTTCCCTGGTATTGGAACAGGAATGATTTATGAACTGCAGTGTGGAACACTGTGGAGCAAATACCTGCAGAAAAGTCCTTTTGGTGCTGCTGTTGTTCCTCTGGCCTGTGCCAAGACAAGGCTGATGCTGCCCCGTCCTGCTGATGCTCAGCTCTGGGTGAACCAAGCTAACAGTGGTATTGCTCTTTTTAAATTATTATTTCTGCATTAAATGCTATAAATAAATAACAAACTGATTAATCAGGAGTCTTGAAAGTGAAGGCTTTGTGATTCAATAGAATTGCAGTGTAAATATTAGACCAAAGAACATGAAAATTAATATTTGATGGAAGACAATAAAATACACCTTTCTCTCCAACTTTAAACAAATTGAACAAAGACAGCAATTGCAATAAGAAGAACAAAGCAGAAAGAATCCTGGTATCAGATAAAAGATCTGAAGTTTCAGTAAAAACAAAAGCTGTCATTTTATCACAGCTGCCATCTTTTTACCAAATATTTCAGTATTTTAGCTTATGCCACCATCTACTGGTCACAAGCTCAAAATGTTTAGCTCACCAGCAGATTTCACGAGGTTTTCACACAGATGTCTGCTCTTGACCTGAGCTTTAGAAATAAATTTTTAAAACATCTTTTCGAATTGGCATAGAAATGAAAGTTGGATAGAGTGGTAAAAATTTCTCCTTGATTAGCCAGGTGCTTTTAAAAACTTCAGCAGCTCATATTTCTGTGTGCAGTTTGGGAGCTGGTGAGAGTCACCTGTTGCTAGAAAGTTTGGTGGAAATGCTAACTTTTAATTAATGCCTTGAGCGTGCATTGAAGGTTCCCATGGCACTTGTTTCATTTATAATTTACAGGATTATTATTCTTTGGCATGAATTCATATATTGCATGTGCCACATCTGAAGAACGGGGCCCTGGTGTTACCAATCTATTTTACCCTCACCTTCTGTTTTCTCAGCAAACCGAAACAGAGAAATGCCAAAACATAGATCTTAAAATGTCAGGCCTTTAGATGAATTTCTGCAGAATTTACAATCCGTTACTATGAATTTGTGGTCTTGGCAAGCGTTTTTTGCTCTCTGCATGTGAGAAATGGGATGATGCAGCACCGAGTTCTGCACGACTGGGGAGGGAATTAGGTAATTCTGGTGATGTATGGATGCATTTCTTGTAAGCCCTGAAGTTTGCATTCACACACCAAGCAAATATGAGAGCCTGTGATGTGAGGCCACTTCATCCTTTTGACTGGTGACCTAGAGAGCCTTCCTCAGCTCTGGCTGTTTCTGCCTTTCCTTTTCCTCCCTTTTCCAGAGACAAACCTTCCTTTCCAGCAGGAAAAGCAGAAGCAGGTAATCAGTCTTCTGGAAAATCTCTACCAGCAAAGCAGTTTGTCACTGTAAAATGTTAAAATGTTTAATTTTTTTAAGTTAAAATGTTTAACACTTTAAAATGTTAGCCAGAGTGAGGCAGGAATTGTGGCAGAAATCTCCCCCCTGCCCTACCTTTTGGTGGGCTCAGCATGAGCAAAGGATGTTCTTTTCCCCAGCACAAGTCCTGGGTGCTGTTTCTGTGCACTGCCTGGGACATTTGTCCTGAAGGCCCCGAGCTTGAGCACTGGGCTTGAGTTTGAGTTCCTTCCACCTGGGAGGATGTGAAACACTTCACAGCACGCTCTGAGTTCAAGAGTGGGTTAAATCGCCACCACAGACAGAACCACTCTCACTTCAGGAGACCCCTGTGAACTTAAGTCAGTAATTCATTAATGGAAATGGAAGCCTTTATTACAGACTTTAATTTCCATGCAGCTATAACCACAAATGAGTGCGTGAGAGTCCATCCCCGACTACGCCTGAGTGGCTCATCCACCTCCTGTCCCCTGGCCTGTGCCCTGGCAATTTCTGAGGTGACAGCAGCACACGAGCCTGTTCTCACCATGGCACACTCCCCATCACAGTTTCTATAGTGATAACTTCAGGCCTTCACGGAAATGGGCATAGCCAATTAATTTCCTGTCTATCCTTTTTTCCTTGCTTAGCTTTGCTAATGCCAAAACTAAATGTCAAGTAGAAAAATCTGTTTTGTCCCTCTAGCTGAGGAACAGTAGATAAGGATAAAATCTAAGCCAAACATTGCATCTCTGGAGATTTCACGTGTGACTAATTGCAATTTGGAAGCATATATGCTTTTAATTAAGCTCTATTTTTTTACAGATAGAACATGCTCAGGACTGCAGTGGTGAGAACCCTTAGGGTTGTCAGGCTGTGAATTCGACTCTAAAAGTTGATCTGATAAGAGAGGAGGGCGTGTTTCCTCTGTGCTGTCTTTTCCAGGCTTTACCTGAGGGGGAAAATAATCTTGTGTCAGGTGTTTAAAAAGCTGGAGGAGATCCCTGCACTCACACACCTCGCTGGCAGTTTGTCCTGTGGTGAGTCGCAAAGATTTGGCACGATAATGTCCCGTCCAGCAGCAGCTCTGAGATTCTGCAGCGGGAAACCAAGCCAGCCCGACACCGAGCCGGATTTGTAGCTACATTGTTATTCCTTGTGATAAGTGCTATTGCCTCCTATTTGTCACTGCACTGGGCCGGGGCATGCATCACTCTGACAGGTGCTCTTTACAGCAGCGTGTCTGGAACTGGGTCAGCGAGGTTGATGGGTAATTTGTGCTTGGAAGGCCAGAAAGCAGGATAATGGGAAGGGAGGTGACTTTGAGTGGTTCTGTCCAACAGTTCATTGATCTGCTGGTGTGGATTATGATACAGCACTTTCACAGGCACAGAGCTGCCAGCCCCACTTGGAAATAATGTCCTGTTTTTTAACTTCCTTTCTAAGAAAATTCAGTACTGATTATAGAAGGCTGTGGAGTTTTTTGAATCACTAGGCCAAGTCCAAGGATTTTTTCCTGAAAAAGTCATCAGGATATATTGCAAAAAAAAAGAATTTCACTTCATCGCTATGAATTTAAGCATTCATAATGGCTACAGTAATAGCAGAGAAACCACAGAGTACATACGTGGAAATGGCATTAATGACCCTTAGCAGGAAACTGCTGTAAAGTTGATCAGGATCTGTGAGTCATTTGCATATAAGTGACAGTCAATAAGATAATAATTGTTCACTAGTAATTTTGGAAATTAGTAGTATTCACACAATTAAAGCTTTAAGTATGCAGCTGATTAAGGAGGATCAGTTTGCAAAGCCCTCCTGTTTAAAGCCATCAGATTTGAAGAAAAAGTCTTTCATCAAGTGATTAGTTGGATCATTTGGAACGGCAGCAGAGGTGACTGGAATTTGCAGTTGGGAGCACTGAAACGCACGGGAGGTTTAAAAGCGGATGGATACTCCCCAACCTTGCCTTCCCTGCAGGGCTGCCCAGTGACCAGCCATGCTGGCTGTGTTCCCACAGCACCTTCCTTTGTGTCACCCTGGCCCCAACCCAAGGAAGCCTTGGGAAAACACACCTGGCTTGGCTAAAGCTTCAGTAATTGAGCCTCAGCCCTCGGGGAAGACAGTCAGGGCACCCTGCAGTTACACACGGGCCGACAAGGAGCCACCTTTCACATCCCACACAGGGGCACCAGCTGCTCCTGCTTATTCCTGGGCCAGTCAGTGAAGCAGAAATTCACTGGCCTGTCACTTCTTGCAGGGCTGGGCATCAGCACAGGCAGGGTTTAACTGCTCACAAAAAACTCCTCTCATTTCTATTTCCTCTTCCCTTCTCAGGTCCCAGTATAGGCTGTGAATTAAAAATGTTACAGGTCAGAAGATGGTCTTACATGTGGACCTATGTCTTCTACTGAGAGTGATTAAAATTCAGAATGATTCTTGAAGATGAAAGTAGCAAATATTTCTGGGGGTTTTCCTACAGCTGTTTTTCTCCTTCTTTTGTTTTCTTTCATTGGCTGACATGAAGTGATTTACCAAGTTAGGCAAACAACCTTGAAACACTGCTAATGAATTTCTAAATACATGAGGAGCACGATCAAAAGTGTGCTATAAATATAAAGAAACATTCCATGAAGATTTTGTTTTTTCTTTCAAACAGCGTTTTGGCTCCTGGGGAGACTCTAGACAGAAGAAAAGCACAAAACCCTCAGAACCCTCAGAGAGGCTCCCAGCATGTGGGAAGAGGTTGCTCGGCAGAGCAGAGGCAGGATTTGCTGGGCTCTTGTCGTGTGTCACCGCTCTGTTGGGAGCTCAGGTGGGCTCCAGCTCCACTGTGACGTGCCAGGAGTGGCAGGGCGTTGATGGAGGTGCTTTATCCCTCTTTGGAGCCCTTTGATTTGCGTTTCTTTGCAAATCCTCTGCAAGGATGCCTTGATTAACCCTCAACCTGGGTTTTAAGTACGTAAGAAACACCGGAAACTTGTTAGGCAGTCCTAGAGCCAGGCTTCGAGGATGCCCCCTCTGTAAGAACTGAGTGCTGGAATAATTCAGGCTTATCTCGATCACTTGACAAGTTTTAAGATTGAAGGTATAGATTTAGTTAAAATGGGGGCTTGGACTAATGAAGCAACATGAGAGCAGATAAAATGCTTTAACAGACTGGGCTTAAAAGCTCTCTGGGGCTGCTTTCACATCTCAGTTTATTTGCACTCACCTTGCTGCAGGTTAAAGTTAAATCTCTCAGACTTCTAGTGTTCATAAGGGTTTTCTTTTTGTATTTACTTAGTGAAATCGTCAACATTTTTATGAAAAATAAATAGAGAACTTCTAAATGCTGAGAAGATCCCTGTCTTCCAGTTTAGATTGTTTAAAGATTTAGAATTAAACTTTTAATAATAATAAAAAAAGTACTGTAATAAGCTGTCATATCATTTTAAATGTAAAGGAAAAACAAAAAAGATAACCCAGCATCTGTACATATTTTACCTGTTAAATCCTTGGTTTTATTTTGCCTGTGAGTATAGGAAGTATTGAGCACGTGTAAATGACTTGGAGGTGCTGAGCACACGTTATACATTTAATCTGTTTTGAAAAGATAACACAAAATAGTTCTTGAGTATAGGTAATGTGCTGCTTTAATAATTATTAATTTCCAGAACTTGTTCTTACAGCAAAATGTAAGCAAGAAGCTTTATGTCACCATAAAGCTATCAAACGAACTCCCCCATGGGATGAAGTGGGTTATCAAACCAGCTAATGTTATTACTTTTAAAGCATTATATTAGAATCCAAGTGAAAAAATATTTTGATATTCAACATATTTAAATTTGCAGCATTCTACTGGTAGCGTGGCCTTCAATGTGTTTTACACTTTGCCATTTTAACTCCATCAATAAATAGGTTGTTAAATAAAACTTTATAAAAGCAGTATGGTCTGGCAGAAGATGATGCAGAGCAGATGCAAAATTGATTAGAAATGTTACCGAGGCTGTGGTTCATTGTCACAGCAGAAGGAGAAGCACTAAAAACGTGTGGCCTGACTCCTCCTCTGTTCGTCATTTCCCACTGCCAATTGCACAACAGAATAAAACAATATATTAAATTCCCAAAACTGCTTCGGCAGGAGTGATCAGTGAAAGAGCTGGGGAGTAACTGGGCAAATAATATTGTCCCTCTCCCCAGGAAAGGCTCTAGAGATGATCCAAAAGCAAATAAATATCCTGCATTATTAGTACATCTTCTTCATGTGATATTTTATTAGAAATTAAAAGTTTTTATAGGTTTAGAATAACTCACAGAAAGTTAAAAAGGAAAATTGTTTTACACAGCACTTTTTCAATTGTCTCCTAGGTACATTTATGCATATATATGTCTTTATATGCTTCTATGAAGTGTCCACCATAAGAATGACACTATGAAGTGTCCACCATGTAATAATATGGCACCAAACCATATTATTTATATGTATTTTCACTTGAGATGTTATACTCTAATAATTCTTTCAGAGCTGTTGGAATTAGAAGCAATCAAGGGTTTAATTTCCAATATTAATGTAAACTTTTCCATTTAATCACCAGGAGTCCAGGATTCAGGGCTGTCCCACTGGCAGAATCAGCAGCCCCCAAAAGCACAGCTTCAGGGATTATTATGGAGCAATCACAGAGCATATTCTGGATAAGGTAAGTGGAATGAATTAATCTCTCTCAAACTCTGGTGATCAGAAACTACTTTATGATGTCTAAGACATGTAGTATAATGCCTGTCAGAACAGAACATAAATTCCTTTGACATAAAATTACAGTGTTTAATGAAAATAAGATACAGATGGATGGAAACTTCTCCTGAATCCTCTGTCAACCTCGTGCAATTCTGAGAATAGTTGGCAACAATAAATGTGGAGGAAAAGTGAAGATCTTTTACTCAATTTTACACATCATTTACTGTTCCTGTGCTGGCTTCCTTTTAAAAATGGACATTTTCCAATGTCACATGCAGTGGTTTGGAGGAAAAGTTAGTTTGTGAGTTGTTGGGGCTGTTCAAAGTGAGCAGCTTGGGCAACACTGGGCCCCCTAAATCCACAAGCTCCCTTCTCAGAAAGAGTTGCACGCTTTTCCTCATGAGAATTGATGTAATTTAGTTGCACCCATGTTATTTATTACAGAACACACACGGAAACCTTCTGTTTCATAAAGCAACCAAATGAAAGGACCTAATTTTATTTGTTACATGGAGAAAAATTCACCAGTGAGGGACAGCTCGTGCTGTAACAGAGAGCCAGCAAGGCAAAAGGAGTTCATGGAACTGCCAGGCAGGTTTTGAGTTCGTGAAGTAGATTTTTGTGTCTGTTAAATCTTATTTTAATAGGAAAAATCTTAAGGTACTCTCGCTCCTGTTACAGCTGTGCTGTGGTAACCACCTACTAATTCCGAGTGTGCTTGAGGTGCATTCCTACATAGAATTCCCTATTTATAGTGGAGCTGATAGAATACCATTATGTGGGAAGGAAAGCCAAAATTCTGACTTTCACAGGCACTTCCTCAGAGCCATGAAATGGAGTGCACATGGGAATACACTCACATCTAATGAGCACCCTCTGCTTTCACACACTCTGCATAGGCTGAGGGCTCAAAGGCAGCGCTTGACAAGGCACCTAAATACATTTCCTTGCTCCTAATCCCAGACATTTGGAGCATTTTAATTCTGAAATCGTCTCCATTTTAACTGTTTAATTTCTTAATGTCAAAACGTCAGGACAAAATAAAAGGAAGGTGTGCTGAGGAAGCTCTGCTTTGATCTGGGTGCTCACTAATCCCTTATGATTATTATGTGCTACTTTCCATAGAACTGATGGAAGCTTTTCTGAAATTATATTTGTACTTCAACTCAGCATATTTTTATTATTTTAAAAGTTCCAGTAATGCCAACTTTATATCTGTATCAGTACATACCTCATGAAATTACTGAGCAGTCTTGTTATTATGGAGTTGAGATAAATCCTCTGCTGTGTCTGTCTCTGTGAAGGGACACATGGGTCAATAATTAATGAAAACAAAACTGCTACTGAGAGGTGGGCTTTGAAAAGCAGTCTTGGCAATAAATACAAACTTCAATAGCTATCTCACCATTGATTCATAAAGTCTTTGTGAGCAGCAAAAGACATTTGCATGAGCCCAAGAGGATTTTTACACCTTGGCATTGCCAGGTTGTAAAATACATTTACATATGACATTTATTTGAAGATTTAGAAAGCTGAGAAAGATGAAATATTCTGTTGGATTTAGTTTGCTTTCTGTTTGTTGATTAGTTTTTCAGTTCTGTAGTACATTGTTGCGGAGCAGAGGGAGGAAGGTTAAAGGGGCTTTTTGCAATAATTTTTTCACCATGTTCTCTTTCTTAAAATGGTTCTTCAAGTGCCATTTAGGGTTATATTTTTCTATTGAATTACATTACTGTTTAATGACCTCAGCCATTTTTTTTTAATCTTCTCCCTCCTGTATGATTTTGCAAGTCAATTACTTTGAAAGCTGAAAATCATATTAGTTTTCTTGCTTCAAGAAGTTTAACTTATGGTTGTTGGGGTTTTTTTTTAAAAAATGAATAATCATATGGCTAGTTGTTCTTCTGCATATTTCCAGAGTACTTAATGAGTTAATGACAGATGTTAATTCACAGATTACATTCACACATTGTATTTACAGCAGAGGGCTCTTGGGCAGAAAATTTGCAATATATTCTTCTGATTCTGCTCACCAATGCTGTTCAGATTGCCTGTCAATATCGACAGTTTTGGTTCATTTATATTCCTAAGAGAGGAACAGCGTAACTGGATCATGGGGGTTTTTTGTCTTGCATGGCAATTTCTACACCGAAATTTAAAGCAGCTGATTGAGTTTTGTTGGAGCAGAATTCTCAGTGTGCAGCTCAGCTGAGAACTCAAACTGGAATTTTAAAGCGTGGCCATTCCTGTGACTTTCCAAAAATCCAGCCTGAGCTGGGAAAGCATTAGCTGAGCTCTGAGATGGTGACTGCATTGTAATTTATGCCAACAGAAGGTCTGCATTAGCATCAGTGAGCTACTGCTGAGTGCTAAGGTCAGTTGTGCATTTCATACTTCAGCTGCAGAGGCAGAATTTTATTGCTTTTCGTAGTCATGGTGCAGTGGAAAAGGTGCTTTATGATGCCACAGACAATTAATTGAGGTACATTACCTAGAAACTAAAAAGGTCACACGTGGAAAATAATTGACACCTCATAACCCCTATTAATGATTACAGAAATGCAAATTAGTACTTTTCAGGTTCCAACAAGTAGAATAATTCTTCTCCAGCTTTGAATTATGTTTCCATTTGCTTACAATCTTTACTCTTTAAAATGTTTAATTTACCTTTCCTTTTAAAGTAACCTCGGTCTACATTAAAAGTTATGCTCTATATAAATTATACTATTCATAAGAAGTCTATTAAGCTGCAATAATTTTTCTGTGCAACAGGCGTAGGGAGAAAGGACTGATACAAATCACATGTGTAATGCTTCAGCAACCTCCCTTCAAGGCTACACGTGCTGAAACCCTTATGGGATTGCAGAAAAATGTTTTTCCTTCCTTATGAAGGCAAACTTGAAAATCTAAGAGAATTTATTGTACTGTAGAATAAATTAGAGGTTTATTTAAAGGTGCTTTGTTATTGTTGTGTACAAAAGGAGTAATCCTAGCACGGAGGATGGGGAGATGGTAACTAAGAGTTAGCTACTGGACTCCAACCTTTATGTCCAGCTATGTGTGGCCACTTAGAGCCTCAGATCCTACTGATTTTACTGTAAATAATGTTGCAGCTTATTGGCACTTTCTGGTGATTGTGTTCAAACATCACAGACAACATCATGATACAACATCACTGAACTGTGAGATTCCCTTTCCTCGCAGGCTGGACCGTCCTTAGTGCTGACCAAGGCGACAGAAATGTTCAGTGCAGTGTGAAAATGCTTTAAAAGAGAGTTCTATTCTCATTTTTAAAATTTTTTTGGTGTAGCTCCTGAAATTTGAATCCTCTGCTGCCTCTCTGGAATAAAGAAAGGGTGAGAGAGACGTGCTTTGCTCACACTTGGTAAGAGCTCATTGCACCAGTTCTGCAGCTGCTGGGAGCTGGGAGAGCCACGCTCAGCCCGAATAACCAACAGTGCTGAGCAAATCCCCATGGTGGCTGTAAAGATAAGCTCCAGCAGCTCCTGACCTTTCCAAATTTTGCCTTGCAGAAGAATTTTAAAACAAGACCATTGATTTATCTGCTCTTCCCAGATGACTGCTCTGTTGATTGATAAAGTCATTCAATGGAAGAATTTCTTCTAAGGATGTGTAAACTCAGGGTCATGCTGGAAAAAACTTATTGGTTTGAGCTTTAAAAACTGCACATTTATTAAATGGTGCAAAAGCTTCACCTGGATTGTTGGTAAATAGTGCAGAACACCAGCATGGCTCATTCCCCATTTGATTCATTGTGTTGTTTCCCCTCCTTTTTTAGAAGCCATGAAAACATCTCCTTTTGTCCTTTCTTTTTCTTCAAGACCACAAAAGGTGCAGGCTTGCACTACACAATGCAGGAGCATGGTGGTGATGCAGTCAGCTAAAGAATTTCCCTAAAATTTGAAGTTTTAGAAGCCCTGCAGTTCCTACAGTCTTGTGGCACCAATATTTATTCCCTTCCCTTTCCAAAATGAAAGCCACTGAAGTCCAGTGGCCATTCCAGCCCTGAACATGTATTAAAATAAATAAACACCATGCTTATTTCATAATGGGAAACACTTTTCCCATTAGCAGGCAACTGAAAATTAATTTCATTTAGCAAACCTGACAGAGTGGATGGCAGTTTGAATTAAATCAGTTATACCATCATCACCAAGTTACTGTCAGTCCAAATAAATTAATATGTAGTAGAAAGAACCACTTTTTCTTAAAAATGTTCTGATTTCAGTATCCTAATTGGCATATTGGGTTTTAATATTAGTGTTAGCTTTTTGAGTAATTGGTCATCTCACCTCAAAGAAACAGGACTCCCCAGCAAAATTACCACACACAGACAGCACTTCCCTTTTGGAAGAGCTGTAAGTGTCTATTTTTTTTTCCAGTAATAAAATTTTCTGTTTAATCTGTTACTACTGAGACACATAACAAGCTTTTAAACTTTAAAAACACCATAGAAGTAATGGATATGCAGCCAGAGATACACCAGATCTTTGTTTCCTTGATTTAAAATGCTGCTTTAGCCCTATTTTGAATTTTCTATCCAATCCAAACATTGGTTTCTCTGGTGTTGAAATGCAGTTCTTCCTCCTTCTCCCTTTGAGCAATCAGCCAAGCAGTCTGCTGTTTGGTGGTTTTTTCTCCAGTCAAAATTAAATTGGTGATATTGTAACTCAATACCGTATATAAAAATCGATTTGCTTTGTAAATATAGCTTGGAGCGCCATTTCAGATACACCGGCTAGACTGGGTGACTTTCTGAGCTATCACCTGTGGCAGACTGAAAATAAAATATGTCTGTACTGAACTCTGAGAGTGCTGTGCAGGCCACTGGGCAGGGAGGACATAGAGGAGGCTCACGGAGTAGGGATTTTTACAGACATCATGTGGGATATCCTCCTTTGGCCTTCGATCCTCCCCAAATAATTTGTTTGCTTGTTTGTTCCTGTTGGATCCTGCTTGGTTCTTGACAGTGGGAGACTGAATTTCGCTTTTCTGTTCCTCTTACCCTCTCCCTTGTTACCTGGCAGAAGAGACTGATCCCCACCTGCCCACAAAGCTCCCTTAGCTCTCTCTCCTTAGTGGGTTGTGTTCTGAAAAACTGAGAAATAAACTATCTCAATATTCCTTATTTGACACTGCAGTGCTGTGACCACATTAGAACACGTGTCTGCCTCATTTTAAAATGCAGTTATGTGCTATGAAGTGCATCTGGACTCCTCATAGGCCATGAAACATAGAAAATAAAATCTCTTTATCATATGGGTAAGGCATGGGCTGATGTATGTTATAGAGATTTGCTCCTCCGTGAATTGTGCAGCTTGAACTCAGTTTATTTAACAGTTTATAACAGAAAAAGCCAATGAGCTTTTAACAGTGGAGAAAAGAAACTTTTAATTCACTGCACAGCAGTTATATCTTAATTGCAGATCACTTATAGGTTCTTGCAGTGACCCTTTGAGTCCTGACTCTATCAACACAAATGTATAAAAAAGTGCTTTTAGCTGAAAAAGAAGTTATTTGCATGCTCAAGTCAAGAGCTTGTTGCTTGCAATTATCAATCAATATCCAAGCACAATTCTACAAAATTCTGTTTAAACTCTTACAAATGCCTGTTCTCAAATGAGAATTTGAGAGTAAAACATATAGCTCTGCATTTTAAATAATAACAAAAACGAGCCATGTAAATAAATTAGGGGACTATAAACCTTTCAAGATAATGAGAATTATCAAACCAGTTTCCAAGCAATATTCCTGAAATAACTGTAGCAGAAGTTTGCTTTCATCTCTAGCTACAGCACTTTTATGAGAAGGTGCCAGTATTGTGGTGGACCTTGCATTATATCTGTCTCTGGAGGGCTGAAAAAACACGACAGTCATGAGAATTATGGGGGTTTTATGATGACAACCTAGTGGAGAAAATAAAAAAAATAAATAAATAAAAGGGCTTCACTGTGGGGAAAAAAAAAACCAAGGAGATACCAAGCAAATAAAACATCAGTAAAGTGAAGTTCACAGACGCTGATGGTTAAATTTGAGAAAATTACATCACATTTTGGATTTTGTTGGATTTTAACCTAGTTAAGGTCCTTCAATTCTCTATTGCTAAATGAAAAAAAAACCTCTTGGCATTTAATCACCATGAATTTTAACTCCATTGCTATTTCTGCATGCTAGATAATTGAAATGTGAATATATATGCAGTTTTATTCTCTACGTTACTAAGTATAGATTGAAACAGATTCCAAATATAACGTTGCTTTCTGATGTGAGAAAATTATTTAGTTGGAAGGAAGAAAACAGGAAAGAAGTCTGTAACAAATAATCCTGTATACACTTAGAGCTTCATTGCTCCTGCTTTGCTTCGTGGTCCTTTTTACTTCTTGTCATAAAGCATCAAATGAGATTTTTATATTGTATTTGATTGTATTTTAAGGATCAAATTAAGTTTGACAGGTTCCTCAGAGGAATTAATTTCTGGGTTTGTTTTTTTTTTACCTAGTCTGTAATGTCTCTTTTAGCTCCTGACCTCTTCTCTCCAATCTTTCTCAGTTTTACAGGATATTGTTAATGAAGTGTGTACAATGCTGCTCGGGAAGAACATGCCATAGTGATTTTTCTTTATTCTTGCAGCGTGTTTGATTCCATCGAGCAGCTGCAGGCCCCTTTTCCCACAAAAGAATCTGATTACTGAGTGTGATTAAAATGAATTTTTCTTTATGTGGCACACTGTTTTTCCCAACTGAATCAGACAAGCGCATGTTTTTCTGAGCATCGTGCAATACTTAAGGTTGTAAAGACACAATCATCACAAGACTTTTTATTTACTATTGTTCAGCACAAACAGTGTAGAGTGAAAGAAACTAATGAGGTCTTTGATAATCAATTCTTATCAGCGATGCCTTGGGCAGAATGGGGTTTTTCAATTATCCTCAGTTGTTCAGTAGCTGTACATAGGCGCTTTTTTTCATCTAGAAGTGCTGATTTTATCTTTATTTTAAGAAAGATTAGCTTCCATTTGAATGCTTGAGATTCGAACGGTTCCCACTTGGTTTCTTGACAATTGGCATTATTTCCTCGTGCGTGATGCCACGTGTGAGCACTGTCATATAAACACGGAGCTCCAGGAGCAGAAACTCAGAGGCAGGAAAGCCTCTGGCGTGCAGAGGCTTGCAGGGTTTGAGGGCAGGATGTTTGCTTTTAAGGGGGCTGTGAGAATAGAGGGTGGGTAATGCAGAGAGGAGCCTCCAGGGAAATGATGTTTCCAAGCTTTTTGGTGGAAAGCTCCTGTTTAGTGAGGAGAGGGAGGCAGGCAAAGATCCCCTGAGACTTGTTATGCAAACAATTGCACCCAAATATTCGCTCTGGCTTCTAAAAGGGACCGGTTGGACACTGAGGAGTTTGGGAAGCTGAGGCAATGAATCCGTTTGGGTTTTTGTCTCTTTCCATCTCTGCTGCTAGCGTCACAGAAATAAAGAGGTTTTCTTTTGGGGTTTCTTTTGCCCCACAGTTGTAATAATTGAGGAAATGTCTTTGGTGGGAGGTGTCCCGAAAAAACAAAAGCAAACCTTGCCATGTAATAATGGTGGTTCATAACAGATCATTAATATACTTGTGGTGCTTTAACTTCTCTACAGAGAACAGTCAAAAGTCTCTGAGCTCAGAGTTTCCTTGAGCTGGAAGAAGTCAGTGAGGAAAAACCCCTTTGATTAAAGTATAGCAGAGGAAAGGGTCAGTTTCAAGTGCTCAAACACTTCACTGTCCCCAACCTTTTTTAAATTATTCTTTTTATTTAGAGCTGTCTTATAAACAGCATAAAGCTGATTGCAAATTGGTGTCTATTTTCTGTAAGAAATAATTCATAAGCTGTATTTTTATTGATGTTGTGCTTCAGAACCTCTTACTGAATTCTGGAAGTAGTATCCTTGAATTTTCTATAAATTTGAGGTGACAGGGAGAAATACATATAAAAGCAAGTTCTGGCTCAGTACAGATAGGTGAGGTGAGACTGCCGAATCCTGGAAAAGTTGCATCCAATATCTGGGAGCAGTCCCTGCTCACTGCTGCAGAGGAAGGATGATGCCCTGTTTATCCCCTATAGAGAGAAGTGTTAGGACTGCTTAGAAGGAAAGAAGTTTCCTTATCTTTCAGGTAAAGCACATTGCATTCACCTCTGGTGCTGTTTCATGACTATCCCAGTATGGAAAATGGGGAAGCAGTGCAAAAACCATTTTATATTTTATTTATGGCTTTAACACCTATGGATGTGCCATGTACATTGTGTAAAAGGCAGAGCTGTACAGTTTTAGCCCACATCAGGAACTGCAGCTTAAATCTGCCTGGGTGAAGCCAGGGGCCCTGCTCTGGGCTACCTGGCTGCTTGATGGGCACAGGCTTCCCTTCAGCCACCTGCCCACATCACAGCTTTCACCACAAGGCTTTGCATTTAAAGAAATGGGTTCCGTGCTTTGTGCTCAGCAAAATCAAGTACAAACAGCTTTTGATTTCCATGTGCCAAAATCCAGGACAGACACAGGGGCAGCGATATCAGCTGTTGCTTTGGGAATGTTTACAAAATGGGCTTTGCTCTAACTCAGTGACTTTGATTCCAAAATTGCCCTAGGAGCTCAGCAGTGCCTGTGTTTGTGTGTGTGGGGAGCGTCTCCCTAAGGCACTTCCACTAACAAATGGAGGAGGCTCTTGAGAGTATTAAAGAGTGGATTTATATTTCAAGGATAAATATTACTGCGAGGTAACCTCGTGTTCTCTTAGAGCCAGGATTCTCCAAAAATTGTCACATAGCACCATCTTCTGAGCAGAGCCTGAATGGCAAACCGAGCCTGAGCTGAGCTCGAGTCTCGCTCAAGCCCCCAGTGCTCAATGCCTGACTTTGCAAGGACCAGGGGATGAGAAAACTTTAATTCAGTTTGCTGAGGAAGAGGACTCGTGGATAAAAAATGGGTCTGTGTTTAAGAGTCTCATGTCTGCCTTGAGTGAAAAATTCATGAGCAAACATCAAGCAACTCTAAGGAAATTCACTCTGAAATTCCTACGTGGGAAATGCAGTATGTGTGACCCTGGCAGGGAAAAAGTCTCATGTTACTGCCTGGGTTGAATAAATCCTTACCAAGTTCCTACAAACTTTGAATGCAAGCTGTTCAATCCTTGGTTTGTACAATTTGAAGACACCCAGCACTGATCAGTTGAGATTGGGGTTTAGTGTAGCTGTGTTATGCAAGAAATTAAAAATTATCCTCCATCAGGAGAAGAATTGATTTTTATTGTGACAGCTGTAAATAGCTCTATTACTGCTTTCCAACAAGTGTCACTGCTAAAGTTATGGCAGAGACTTTTCTGGGCTTGTGCTCTTGGCCTAAAGATCTCCTATACTGACGTGGTAGTGGTTAAGCTGCATCTTCAGCCTTTCCCAGAACTGATGTCATGGGTAAGAGGTATCCCTGCTTCCCATATGTTATATTTACATTAAGTATCATTGCTGGTGCAGTTCATGTAGAGATTATCACTCAAACCTTCAAATTCTCTTGCTTTCTCTCCTTCCACCTTCCTGTTAAGAGCCCAATTTCCTTATGTGGAGTGCTGGTTTCCTCTCACGTGGTTTTTCACTGCTGTACAAATCATATGGAAAACCAAAACAAACCCCATAAAGTTCAGTACTAAAACCACCATTCCCTTCCCAACCTTTCCCTTTTCCCCATACCTGTATTTATCTTGGCGCTGTTTCTATAACAAGATGCAGCCTTAAACTTAAAATTTAAAAAGTGCACTTGTTACTGGAGCCTTGCCACGGAAGTTAGACCATCTCCTCTCATAACACACACATGCAAATATTCACATATTCTGCCTCAGAGGTTGTGGTTCATGCTAGGGAGAGCTACTGAATTTATTGAACTGATGCATGGAGCTGCTTTCTGCAAGCTAAAATCATGATATGTTTTTTCTGCCTTATGTTATTTTTTACATAAGCACACCTCGTGACAAGATTTCTTGAGAGAGCTGTAAAGAAGTACAGGAAGTCTTCTAATACTCCTTCTGTGTCTTTTTTAAATTACAGAAATGGCAGTGTGTATTTCAAGAGATATTTAAGGGGATTGTTGATATCTAGTTGTTTTGCCTAAGGGTTTCAAGTCTTGTTTACTGATAGAGCATTTAATGAAATTTGCAAGCTGAGGAGGGGCCAAAGGCAGGGGAATTCTCTGTCATCTCTGCAGTGAGATTGGGAAGCCACGTGGCTCTCGAAGGCCAGTCCTGTGTGTTTGGGTTAAGGCACTATAGAATAGGTTTTTAGAGATGGGTTTATATTTATGAACCTCTCTACTGGCTCAGGAGCCATGGCTGCTTTCTCTCACTCAAGGCTGTCTGCCTTCTTTTTCCCAAGAAAACTTCAAATTCCCTGCAAAGGCTCAGCGGGCCAGGCCCATTGGCACTGTCAGTCTGTCAGTCTGTCCTGATGTGCCTCTTGCCTGACGGCATCAGTTGCACGTTGTTTGTATCATTTTCATTTTGGAATTTTAAAAATGGGCGTTCACTATGAGCGCTTCCCCACCAGGAGTAGAACACAGGAGGTGGTGCTGGTTACTGGGAGCAGCGGTGTGCTGTCTCAGGGGAAAAGCGTGACCTAGAGCCTGAGTGGAACGCAGCAGTGACCCTCCCCCTGCAGCCACACAAAGCTCTGTTTGTGTAGGAGTGCACGTGGCTGCGCAGGACCGAAGCAGGATGGCAACGAATACAGGGGGAATGCCAGAATTTTTATTATTAATGTTTAAAAGTGAGTGTTTGCTGCAAAAAGATGTTCTGGGTAGGTGGTCAGAGCCAGCCTCCACCAGTGTGTCACTGGGCAGATTCTGGGTCTGTGGTTGGTTGGCCCCTTGTGTTTGCTTCAGATGCTTGATCTGCTGGGAGGCTAAAATATGTTCTTGTTCTGATGTGAATTCTGGGACCCACGCACTGGTTTAGGGTACATTCCCTGTTTGCTTGGCTCTTCGTGTTGGCTCAGATTCTAGGGGCAGTTTTGTGCATCTTTTGTTCTTTTCGAGTACGAAAATGAGATTGATGCTTCTGTGTCCTCCAGTTTTGAAAGGATGCAAAATAAAAACCACAAAGTTGTTAAAATATAGTCTAAATTTTCTTAGCAGAGAAAGTAAAGTTTATTTGAACGTAGCATGCTATATATAAACATAATTGATATTTAAAGTTAAAAATGTTCTTCTTTTTATAAATATGCTTATGAGATTTTTTTTTCTTTAGAGGCATTCAATAGGCTTAATACTATAAATTTTTTTAAAATAGGATTTTGCTAAAATCTGAAACCACAGTATTCTATCAGGAAAGTTGGCCTACACATTCAGAGATTTTCATCTCTGTCCTGAATTTTCTGATACTGACAAAACAACAACATAACAAACACTGAGGTGGATACTGTCCAAATATTGTGCTTTACAGCATAGAATATCTTACATACATTCTTTTTTCTAGAATACACTTTCAGCATTTGAAATTATAAAAAACAAAATTAAAGCAAACCAGTGGAAATTGGCACACAAAAAGAAAATATCATGCACGTGGAATACTGTGTGCTGTTTTCAGGTGATTCTGTTCCTGTTTGTTCTTGGTTCTTAGCATTCCCCTAATTCCAGATAGAACATAGACATGTTCACATAAATGCTATCTAACGTTACACAGTGGATGTGGTTTACTCCTTACCATATTTCTACTGTACATGAGAGAAAGCTGGTAATCTTCAGCCGAGGTCAAAGATTGTCATATCAATATGATATAAAAATTTCATTTTGTAAGTTGTATTCAAGGAATGTAATTCTGTGATTGTTTTAAAATTTAATGCACGGTTATTATCCCAAGAATAGTCAGATTAGCTTAACTCATACTGACAGATGGTTAGTGGGCAAAGAGGAATCCATGAATAACCTGACACACGGAGCAGCATTAAAATATCACATATCTATGCACTGAAAATGATTGCAAATTATATTTGCATTATGTTTTGACAAAAGAGATTTCTTTCTGCTGGCACACAATAGCATAAAGGTACCTTAACCCTACACTGTGACTTAAGTTGCATTATTCAATTCAATAAACTGCTAAAAATGGATATTCTGTCACAGTTCTAGCAGTGCTGGACGGTAAATAACAACCAAATTATCTGCCTCTCTGATTTGGTTTTAAAGTTAATTTAGGAGTATAATTTCTGAATATAGAAATCCAGTTGCTTCTGCAGAGAATATTCTGTTGTCAGTAATATTTAAGAGCAAATATTTCTTTTGTGCAGGTCTCTGTTGGAGGTGTTTCATAGTAATTTTCATTTACGTAAAATACAAAAGTTTTGTTATAAACTTTAACATTCCTGACAACATAGAAAGGAAAAAAGTTCTTGAAATCTCATACACATCCCTCACTGCTGCATTTTATAAATAACACATACACTTTTGTAGCAAACCTGATCCATTCAAACATTTAAACATTTAACTGGATTTCACGAATTAGGCATAATAAAGTGATTCCCTTTTGCAAAGTTTTCTGATTTTTGTGATGCAGGAAGACACTTTTGTGCTCTGAAAGCGTGAGGGCTCAGAGATAAATACTGTCTGTGAGGGAGGCCTGCTGAGGTGTGTGCAGTCTGTCCTGCTCCTGGAAATGTCTTTGTCTGCTGAGACTCCACTCGGTCCAGTGTCACAATAATTTACAGTTCTCAGGGCAACTTCACAACAACAACACATGCTCCAGCCCTCCCGATGTTGACAGGGACTTCCTAGAAAGGAGAAGAAAAAAGGAAAAGGAGGAAACATATTTAGTAGCCTACTATGATAGGACTGGAAGAAATTACTTTCAGATTAATAGGAAAACGATTTGTTTATTCAAACTGATGTAATGCTAAAAAAGTTAGGTTTAACTAAGGTATGAAAACGGAGTTTGGGCTTTTTGGAAAAAAATCAGCAGCCCCCGAGTTCCAAAGGCCTAGCCTGGGGTTCTTCCCTTGACATGTTCCAAAGGCCTAGCCTGGGGTTCTTCCCTTGACATGTATCAAGGGCGTAGCCTGGGGTTCTTCCCTTGACATGTTCCAAAGGCCTAGCCTGGGGTTCTTCCCTTGACATGTTCCAAAGGCCTAGCCTGGGGTTCTTCCCTTGACATGTTCCAGAGGCCTTCACACCCACTGTTCCAAACCAGGGACTGTGTGGCTGCAAAGGATCTCAGCAGTTCAGGTGTTTCCTCTTGGTCTCAGGGGTGAGGGCCATAAATGTGAAAGTCTGAAGGTGCCTCCAGAGGAGGGTATTGCTGACAAACACACCAGATCTACCAATGGTGAATTTAAACACTTAAGGCCCAAAATTCCTTGTGCAGCCTGGTTTGCTTGCCCATGCATTGCCTCCACCCCTCAGTCTGAGAAGCTTTACATGGTTATTTTACAGGAGACACAAATGATATTTTATTCAAGCCCACCTACAATATTGCTGCATCCCGATGTGCCATTTTTCCCCAAACCGGCGACAATTTTACAGTTATTTGGGCAGAACAATTCCTGGCTGCGGGAAGATCCCCTGTGGTTTATGAGGCAGCTGTTCCCATTACCTCTGTCCACTCGTTGTTCTGGGCATCGTAGGACTCCACGGTGTCCAGGTAGCTGTGGCCATCATAGCCCCCCACGGCGTACAGCCTGTCCCCCAGGGGACAGATCCCCACTGCGTCCCGAGGCACGCTCAGGGGGGCCACCGTTGTCCAAGCATCAGTTTTGGGGTCGTACCTGCGGAGTGGGATGATCAAATTCAGCAAAACGCCTTGCGGAGACAGATTTCAAGTTTAATTTTGCTGATAGCCGCGTGTTTTGTCCTGTGCTGCTGTTCGGTTTACACCGGGAACGAGCAGAACTCTGATGGGATTCAGTTTTCGATTTAGCCACTAGAGGGGCCTTCAAGCACATGGAAAATGGCCCTGTTTTCACCTGCTGATTACAGTCTCTCTCTCCATTTCAATTACATTAATCCATCAATACATTTTAAACACAAATGAAACCTGAGGGAATGATAACACGGCCACCAGTTGACTCAGCAAAGCTAATTTAAATACATTCCTATTTTCTTCCTCCATAAAGCTTTTGGGTTTATCTTTCTTGTCAGACCCAAAGTTTTCAGAACATTTCACTGTAAAAGAAGTTAAATATCTTGTGTAGTAGCTCCAAGTTTGACACATGAAATGCATGGAAGCATCTTACATTAATAATGATTTTACTTCTGATCTACTCTAACATAAATTGCAGTGAATTCCAGGGTAGTTCCTGCTTTACCCCATCTAACTGAGAACAGAATTTGGCCATTGTTGTTCACAGCAGGGGTTGAACACCCCCTCACTTTTCCTTTCTTCTCCCCAAATGACCAGACTTTGTGATATTTCTTATATTTTCACAGCTTTTATCAGTATCAGTCAAATTATTGGACAAACAACAGAAAATTCCTACAATACATGGCACAAGCAACCTAAACCTGAGTTTTGGCACTTGAGAAATATCACATTGCAAATTTGTCTCCCTTCAGTTGCTTTTACCTGGCCCTTGGGTGGCTCAGGCAGAAGGGAGGAATTTGCTGCTGGGGTTTAATTCTTTTGTTATCACAAAAAAATTGGAAATCCATTATTCCTGCTCAAAATATTATTTTAAAAAGGCAGAACACGTTTTACAAACATAGCGTTCCAACGGTGAAGAATTATTCTATAATTCCGTCCTGGAATGTAAACATAAATGAAAGCAATGATGAGAAAATGACTCCTTACCTCTCTACGCAGTCGGAAAGGCGGGAGCAGTGGTTGGAAGCAGGGGCGTCGTGGCCTCCCACAGCGTACAGAAACCCATTGTAGGTGGCCACACCCACGCCGCCTCTCCTCTTGGACATGGGCGCGCACAAACTCCACTTGTTTGTGTGCGGATCAAAGCACTCCATGGACTTCAGGCAGGAGCTCCCGTCTCGCCCACCGACTGCGTACAGCCTGCAATAACAGCCCACAAGCAGAGCAACTATTTCAGTCTTTATTCTCCCGCTAATCAGAATTTTATTTGGCTGACTTCGTTCAGACCACTACAAAATTGTCATTATGCCCATTGTTTGCTGCGCTCTGGAACTTTGCTCAAAGGCTTTTGCATGTTATATTCTTCACTTGCAGTGTAAATATTCAAGCAGCCACGTATGAAAACTAAGCTTGAAAATTCATGCCAGGCTCTCTAAATACGAGCAATAGAAAGATTTGAATTGAAAGATGCTGCATGTGTCTGAAATACATGGTAGTACTTCCTGAAACAGGGTTACAGAATATTTGACATCACATTAAAAGATTTTCTGTGCTGTTAAAGGGCTCTAATAACATGAATAGACATCAAAAACATATATAAAACATATATTAAATATATTTTCCTCCAAGTCTGTATTTAAGAAAATCTGCTGGACAGAAGGTGCCACCTTGTGTTATCTTGTCTGTTCAGCCCAAAATCGCTTAGCAAACAACTAAGGATTTAAACAGCTGATGTTGGGACAGCTTGTAGGAAAAAATTATGGTAATCCATGTTAAAAAACTTTGGGACAACTTTTAGGAATAACTTGTGGTAATACATGTTAAAAAACGTTGGGGGTTGTGGCTTTTTGTCAATGAATTTTACAAAGCCTGAATTTCTTTTTGGTCTCAAACTAACTTGGATGCTGCTGGACTATGATAGAATGTAATAGAAGATGGATTCAGATGTTGAGTGTGCTGTTTTTTCCACTCCCTTTCAAACCCTGGTTGTTGTTTCTTACCATGAAATGGAATTTACTTAGTGCACCTAATGGGAGACCTAGGGAGCACATGGTCTTGCCCAGGGTAAATGACCTGATTTTTTAATTTTAATATTTAATTTCTAATTTTATTTTTATATTAATTTTAATTATATATAATAATAATATTTAATTTTTATTTTTAATATTTAAATTACCAAGGTAAATTACCTGAACCAGATCAGCTGAATTTTCCTTTAGAAGAGTCTGTTTTATTCCAGTGACTTATGAAGCTTTCAGACAGCTCTGATACATATTTTAACTGGAGGATTCTTAACCACCATTAGAATAATAAAAAATCCCCAGCTCTCTCTCTCCTAATCTTTGTTCCCTCGATAAAATTGAGTTTGGTTGTGCAGTTTGTTGTCTGATCCATACAAAACTTGAGGCTTTGATTTATTGTCTTTTCATATCATGCCATTGGACAGAGACTGCTTGTTTACCCAGCTTTCACAGGGAAAGGAAATCTCTGTATATACAAAGTGATTGGTTGGGATCCTTTGTTTTCCGTAACATATCTGCAAACACGGTGGTGTTTCCCATTCTCTAGGAAAAAGACCAAATATAGCATTATTGACTGATGTCTTCAATAGACCATTTACTGGTCCAAAAGTGTTGCTCCACAGATACATAAAGTCTTTTCTCGCGGGGTTGAACAGGAAAAAATATGGCGTGATTTAGGGAAACAGGAAAAGGAGAAGCATTCTGCTTGGCTGGACTGCAGCAGTAGCACTGAGTGATGGACATTTGATCTCCTGGTACGCCAGAAATTACATCACCAGACGTGATTTAAGCCCTGCTGGAGACAGTTTGTATCAGCAATGTTTGCGAACAGAGCCAGGATCGGGCTGATTTCCTCCTTGACAAAGTGGTTTCCTGCACGTTGTTGCTGTGGAAGGCACCAACAGGCGTTTCTGGTGGAGTTTCTGCTGAGAACATTTCCTCTGAGGGACAGCAGGGACCTGGAGAGGCACTCCTGCCTCTCTTGGACTTCTGAGCTATGATTTGAATCCTGCCCTTGTATGAATGCAAAACCCCAACTTGCATTTACAAATATCCCTTTGCTGACATCTTTGTTTCTGCTTTTTTATCCTTCTCTTTCTCTGGAATTTACAGATTGAACACGGAAACCAGTGGCAAAGGTTCCAGGTAAATGCAATTGTCTGCCTGTAACCGAGTGTTCCCAGCCCCTACAACCTGTGCTGAAAGCTTCCCACAGGTTTAAACAAGAAGGAAAATTGGTTCAAGCCATATTTTCCATAAGCTGAGGCCTTTTGCAAGGCTTTTGTAAGATCCTCAGGGGTGTCTGCTCCCATGTAAAAGGGCTTGGGTGGCTTTAGCATCTAAGCAGAATGTTTAAATACATTAACACTTGATTTTGGTGTATTCAAGCAATAGATGAAGGGCAGAACAAATCTGGAAAGGATAAGACTTATATATATATTATATAAGTATATATTATATATCATATATATTATGTTTATTCCATACCTAATTAATGAACTTTTTTTCATTAAACACACCATACATATTCAACGTTTTAAAAATTGGCTGTGAATTTGTATGACAGAGGAAAGACTTTGTTTTCAGACACGTTCTTTGAAGTCTATTTAGACACAATGTTTTTAAAGTGTAAACGTAAACTGGGGATATTTTTTTAAGTAGCCGATTTTATATCCCCATATGTTGTATTCTAGGTAAAATTTTGATGTGCATGTAATAACATTTCCACATTGCTATAACTCAAAAGGGCTGAAATGTGTTTAAAACCTGACTGCAAGTTTGAAATCAATTTACCACACAGCAGAGGAAAGGCTTTCCTTTCTTATTTCTGCGCATTATATTTTCTCTTTGTTTCCTTGAGGCTGCTAATTACCATAAGCCTGAAAAGAAACTTTAGGAAGCTGCATTTCCAAGGAAGGAAGCAAACGAGAACCCCAGGAGAGGTTTTCCTGTTGCCATACTTGCTGTTGAGCGCCGCGACCCCGACGGTGCTGCGGGGCGTGGACATGCTGGCCACGTAATTCCACTGCCGCGCCTGCGGGTCCCAGCGCTCCACCGTGTTCAGGTAACTCCACCCGTCGTGGCCACCGACTGCATACATTGGTCCTTCCAGCATTGCTACTCCTTGAGAGATGGAATTAGGGACAAGTTATCTCTTGGTTTCAGTGACCAACGGCGTATTCATTTCGTACGTTAATTCCCTGTATGCAGATAAGCAATTTCAGCTGGTATTAAACGATCTGAAAGCTGCCTTTTCATTCGGCAGAATAAATAAAGATAAACAAGCACTTCACATACAGTGTTCTTCTAAATAACCATTATCTTTTGCCAAAAGATTAGAGGAAATCTGCTTTAATTCTGATGCTCTCTTCTTGGACTTTTATCTCTTTCACTTCTGGTGACCTTGCTCTGAAACAAATTGGAGCCCCTAAATGGGAAACGATGTTATTCTCCTACAGAAGGGCAAAACTTGAGTCAGGCAATGAAAAATATGCCCAAACCAACAACCTCTCCTAGTTCTGAGCCAGCTGAAGCTCTGTAGTGCTGCCAGCACGAAGCCTGGGTGGGTGGTAGCTGGCTGTCCTTACCAGCTCCAGCACCACAACATTTTAATGCCTCTTGGATGAGAGCTGGCTCCTATCTGCTGTCCTTGAGGCACAGGAGAGCCAACTTGGCCGTTGCTGCAAAAGCTCTGCGTGGACAAATCCTGTGCCATTGTGCTTCTCCAGAGAAGGGCTTTGGTGCCTCTCCTTTGGGAGCTGCTGCTGCTCTTTGCTCCCTTTGTTAGGTGAGGCAAGATGTTTCAATCCAGCTGCTTAAAAGTTTTCTAAATCTGTCTTTCAGGCCTAAATATACATGGCCTGATTTCTTCAAAAGCACCAACTCTCCACAGAATCTCTCTGAAGGTAAAAGGGGCTGTAAGTGTGAAGCAGCTTTGCAAACCAGGCACAGATTGAAGCCAAACTTTGGGCACTCAGATTTATGGCTGTGACCTACTTGCTGGGGAGAATTATGCCCCTGCAGTCAGGAGTTATAAAGACTTCAGTGAAAATTATTTCATCTGTTTGGTCTTCTTCCCCTTTGCTACCTGCTTGTATTTGGTTCCATAAATTTTGTGCTTTAGCTGCTAAGAACCCTGCACTACCCTTTCTCCACCAAGCAGTGGAGAAGGTGACATAGGCCACAATGGTTTGCCAAATAATTCTGGATCAATCTTCCTCTATTATTCCTAAAAATAAAAATATTCCATGTCATTTGAACTTAGCAATGATTTCAAGCAATACCTGTGTCTGTAACTTGAGAGAAGCCAGCTTTTTCATAAGACCTTTTTCACAAGACAATTTCCATAAATTGTTCAGAAATCATCATATTCCCTCTGTTAGTCTACTCAAATGTAAACATAACCTTATTTTTTATAGTTCCAGAAATAAATTCTAGATTTCATATTCATATTGTTCCTTCAGTATAAACAATATTAACGATTATTTTGCAGTAAGAAACCCATAGATACTAAACCATGGCAGAGCTCTCTAAAACTTCTTGTAATTACAACATTAGAACTGGTGAAGTTGTACTTATTTCCGTACACTGTTTTCTTCCGTGTGGGTCTGAATTACAGAGGTTTTAAGCTCTGGGCTTAATTCATAATTTATTAAAAAAAAAATTACAATCAGGTTATTGTATTGTAAATGTATCTCTTGACCATTAAATCATGTGAAGAGTTGATTATTTTCACTATAGCTTATATTTTTGTAGGAATTGTAGGAATTTCCTACAAGCAAAATTAACTCTGGAAGACCAGTGCTAATTAGGTGAGTACTAATAAAACCATAAAATTATGGAAACAGGCAAATCTGTCTTTGAAAAGCATCTTCTACAAATGTTGCTGCGTGTTACTAAACGCCGCTAAGAGTTTTCTCAGCGGTGTGTGCGTCAATCCAAACCCGTCTGTGTGCGCTGTGAGGTGTTTCCAGGGGCAGAGCCTCCCTTACCCAGGCCGTGCCTGTGTGTTGACATCGGGGGCATCACCGTCCAAGCCTTGGTGACGGGGTTGAAGCACTCGACAATGTTGGAGGTCTTGAGCCCGTCCCTTCCGCCCACAATGTAGAGCTTGTTGTCAATCACTGCAACCCCAAACTGCAGCCGCCGGCCGTTCATCGTCCCAATTTGGATCCAGCTGTTGGTCCTGAGGTCGTATTTCTCAATTGTAGTGGTACCTGTGAAAAACAGAGACAGCCGTGGAGGCAGAAGTACCCAGCAGTCAGCAGTCACTTCAAAACATGATTAGATTTTGAAATGTTGAAATCCTGTGTGCGAGATTTTGCTGTGAACTTCAGTTCTCACGTGAGCCTGGTGAGAAAGCTGCATTAATTGCATACGTGATTGGTAAGTCTATAAGAATATACTGGGGGCAAGAAGATGGAGAAATTAAATTACAGCAATTTTTGTAGCACTGCAAATTTTCGAGAAGTTAAATCTATTACTCAAATACCCTGGTAGGGGTTTTGTGAGGTTTTTTTGGGGTTTCTTTATATTCCTTATGAATACGGTGCCTCACAACAATCTACTCTTTAACCATGTTTGTGCCTAAAGCATTAGAGATGTTAAAACCAGACTCCACGTATCTGTCTGAGGAACTGGACAAGCATCTCCAGCAATCCCATGGGTATTTTCCCTTCTAGGATGGAGCCAGGCAGAAGACAGGGCTGTGTGTGAGTGCACATCTGGTTCCCACAGGTGCCTTCCCCGAGGCTCACCTGTGCAGCAGCCCTGCAGTAGCTGCTTGGCTGCTGTAACACATAAGCCACATTTTCCATTTTTTCAGGTCACTGGACCTCCAGTAACATTTCTACTGAAACTCTTCAGAAGGCACGAGCCCTCTGCCAT
Organism: Machaerirhynchus nigripectus; assembly: GCA_013397975.1. Taxonomy (NCBI): domain Eukaryota; kingdom Metazoa; phylum Chordata; class Aves; order Passeriformes; family Dicruridae; genus Machaerirhynchus; species Machaerirhynchus nigripectus. The sequence goes on from VZRQ01010638.1 coordinate 102,318, forward strand.
TCCGCACTGACACTTTTCCGCTCGCTGGCTCCCATCATCACTCAGGAGCCATAATTGCTCCTCTGAGAGCTGCTAAGCACAGCGAGGGCATGGCTCAGTAAGATCCGAGGCAGAATTGCCAGTTCCACGTCCAATGCACCCTGGAGCTCAAATTCAGCTCAGTCGAAGGCAAGCAGATGAGGAAAAACAGAGCTGATCTCTTGCTCCTTGGCTGGGATTTGAGAGCAGATAAGTAGTGTTTTGAAGCTAACAACAGGCAGTTTGTGGCTAAGAAATTATTTTTACAACAGGAAAACAACCATGAAATAAAGCAGAAAAGAAAGGTAGGATTTGGTTTAGAGATGTCAGCGATCACCTGATGTACTGCATAAATTCAGTGAAGTAAGAGTTTATCTCATGCTATCTTTTCTCTTATCTATCTGTTTTTCCACATGCATAGGCTGGGAAAGAAACTACCAGCTCCATCTGCAATAAAAGACAGAAACTCTGCTTTCTCCCTTTTATTCAGAGCAGCTGGGTTTCTTTGCCTGTTCTTTCCATCTTGTTAGTCTGTTTGCCCCTCTTTGCTTTGATTCTTCCTCATTTATTCTATGCTAATACGTGAGTGCCCCAAAGTTCTCCACTTCAAAGGAAATCTCTCACACTAACTAAAACACAGGGAAAGTGCAGTCAGGTTTAAGTGTGTTCAGACGTACCCTGTGGGCTGTAATTCTTACAGAGGCTGGAAGATTTGAAAGTCGCAAAAGTTAACATGGTTTAGGCACATTCACGTTTTTCAAAATTCCGGCCCAGAAGTACCTCTTTGATCTTCTTTTGATCATTGGGAATTTGAGATTTGTTTTCCTGTTCCACCTGAGATAAGCACAAAGCCAAGCCTGGCGCTGCCTGAGACGCCAAAGCTGGTGCCTGCCTTTATCACAGGCGGCGTGTTCTCGCCAGAGGTGGGAGTTACTCCCTTCTCAGAGCCGTTCTTCCAGCGTGTCCTGGTCTCCTACTGCTGTTTCCTGTATCTCACAACCCAGCCCAGGCTCCGAGTCTGAGTCACAGCTGTAGAGGACAGCAGGGAGGAGCGGAAGTGCTGTTCCTCTTACCTACCAAAAGGCAAAAGTTCCAACAATTGGCTTCATTCCAAGGTAAGAAGGAAGAGAGGCACCAACAGGAAGTGCAGATGTTGACTGAAATTGCCCTTTCTTTGCCTAACCTTTACTCAGACAAAAATATTGTATTCTTATTTTAGGGGAAGAGAGTTTAAAAATTACCTTGAATTCGTGGTTGTCTGATATAATCCAAAAATGCTCAGTATCGCTAACGAATCTACTTAATTGCTACAGTTTAACTCCAATTTGCTAAATTGTCCTAGGAATGAGTGTTTTCGTGTTGTGCTGGTGATGAATGTGTATTCTGCACTTGATTTGATTGCACAGAGATAGGGAGGTAGCTCTGCAAGGTCTCTCATATGGGGAAAAATCAGTAGTCAGCAGCTTTTTGTAAACCATGAAATGGATTATCTTCTTTGTGATTCTATTAAAAGTGAACTCACACAGCTAAAAGGAATTATCTGCAGCAAGTCGCTAGACTTTAAACTAATTAGAGTTCTCTGGCTCCAAGCTGTGGGTTTGAAGTTGAGGTTCCTGGAGAAAGTGATTTAATATTCTGCCTCCTAAATAGAATAGTGCAATGTTTAAAGCTGTAACCTGATTGCAGTTGTGAAAATCAAATAATAGGAACTGGAATACATTTCTAATAATTAACTTCCAACTGCAAACCTGAGAAAAAACCTGTGTATTAAGTCCTGAAAAAAAGCTGCATTCATGGAAAATACAAATCTTTCCACCTGATATTTTATAATAAGGATTGATAAGCATTGGATAAGAGTTCTCTGGAGTTCAGTGATGCTTTTTGGCTTTATTTTTCTTCTTCTTTAAAAGTTTTTTTTTAACTTTCTTACTTTGTCAGAATATAAACCCCAAGGTTCAATATTAAACAAATCTTGAAACATTTCAAATATTTACTTTTTCTTCTGATTTGTAAATTCAGCTATTTTTTGCAACAGTTCGTACTAAGTTTAATTTTAAAATCACCATCTCCATCAGGCTTCTTTAGTCTGCACCTAAACATAAGTATGTTGTTTACAAATATGATCCTTGCAAGAGGAAGGAACTTCCTACACACAGGATTCTGTTCTGTGATTTGCTTTTTCTTCCTCTTCATCCCTAAATTGAAGTTTTCCTACGGGAAATATTTAAACGGTTGTCACATGTTCCCTGGGTGTCTGTAATAAAATTAATTAATACAATCCAATTAACTTGTGGGCTTACCTTTCGTGGCATCCATACCTCCCACAGCATAAAGGGCACCCACTGTGGATTTTCTGGGCTTAGTTCGAGGGCTCTGCATCATGGAGCGTCTCTCTGGCAGGAGGTGGTACTTCATGGCCTCCATGAGAAGTTTCTGACACTCCAGGTCGTCTGCAAACATTGGGCTGTTTTCTAAATCAGCCAGGAGCTAAGAAATGAAAAGAGAGCATCTTGATGTATATCTAAATCATTAAAATTGCATGTACTTTAATAATTAAAGTATTTGTAGCTACAAACACACATTTTAAGCTCCCAACTCACTTGAGCATTGCTGGGAGCTCTGCTTTAATGCAAGCAAAACTATATAAAGGTGGGGGGAAAGCTCTATGAGTATGATGGCTTTGATTAATTTTTTTCCTACCTCTTTCTTTTTACTTTTAAAAAAAGTTCAAAGCAGAAAAGTAGTACTGCACCCTCTGAATGCAAAACTCCTTCTGACATGAGTAAGCAAATCCAGCACAGACCACTGGACATCTCTGTGACTATTAGAAGATAATAAATGTATTTAAAATTAAGTGTGTATAGTACTTTTATACTTTATCCAAAGTAGAATATTTGCAGCACTGCTCACATAGATCCATTAGGTGTCCTGGCAGTCTCGGTATTCTAAATGCATTTCTGATGGGATATAAAGATTCTCCTATGACACAGACACAGCAGTGTCACCTTTCTGTAAAGCAGGATCTCCAGCTCCGCAGCTTCATGGGTGGATTGTCGCTTTCAGAATTAAGGGACAAATAATGTCTCTGCTCAGAACTGTCAGCAATAATTTAGGCCCTTTTATATTTGTCTGCTTTTTATGGCAATAAAAAACAAGCATTGTGGCTTATCTGTCCTGCAGTTTGGTAAATCTAGGCAAATATCTTTGCATGGGATCTAAATTGCTGTGCTCTTGGGGGAGAACTATTACAACCCAACAAAGAAGCACTTGGCTTTTGGAATACACTGACATTTTTCAGAGGTAATTCTGAGCCCAATAATTACACTGGCACTGGGGGATTTATTTTTATCTGTGCTTAAAAACAATGAAGATATACAATATATCATTTAAAAAAACCCAATAATCTCCAGCCCAAACCAGAACCTTTGCACAGACCTTTTCTCTCTGCCCACAGTGTTCTAGAGACAAGCATTTCAGCTGGCAGAGATCCCTGTTAGCCCTTCCCACTGATACCTGGGGTGGCAGCAGGGGCAGTCTGATGTAGGAGAGAAGCATTCCCAGGTCCCGCTGTCGGTTCTGCAAGTCGTGCCTCACCCACATCATCAGGGCCTGGAAAATGGCCTCTTCATCCGGCACGTTGATGTCGTCGCTAGACAAGAGCTTGGCAATCTCGTTAGCTGGGAGCAAAAGAAATTCCTGGTTTTTTATTACCTCTATGAAGTGTTCCTAAAAATAAAAGAAGATTTCAATGCACTGATGATTTTCACACATAGAAATAGCTTTTTCTTAGATAATGCAGGCTCTGTGTATATTTCATTCTTGTTCTGTTCCACCATATAGGGAAATGCTGTGGGTGTTCTAAGGATCCGTCCTTCTACCATTTAAGCGAGATTTTGGCTGCTTTTTGCTGCCTCACTCTTGCAGAACTGAGGAATAATTCTCATCTTCACACCACCGTGCTGCAGTTGTCTTTGTCAGCCTTCTTGTCAGCCTGTCCTGGCTTAGGGATTTGCCACTGGCATTTTTGTTCATCAGCGTGATCTTAACACTGCGGCTTAGTAGAAATACTATTTGAAGATGTAACGTGCATTTTAGAAATGCCAAGTGGGCATTCAAATCAACTGTGTCACTTCTGTTGCAGATTCAAAGGCTTTGAGCCAATTACACTGAAACCTTCCAATCCTTTTGCAACAAGCTGTGCCAGCTGTTGGCTGTAGGACTCTGCTCTTAGGGCAAGAAAATACAGCAGAGGCAATCCAGCTCACTTCTCTAGCAACACTATTTGGGCAATACCAAGCTGGACAAGTCCCAGCAAAGGGGTCTCCGTTTATCAGTTACTGCTGTGATAAAACTCTCCAGCTCCAGAAGTGACCACGTATTCAATCCCTAGAGTCTTTCATAGAATTATCCTTCATTAGAAAAATAGTTTGTACAATTAAGTTACAACGATAAAAGAGTTTATATCAATATATATGATATCAATGTATATGTTGTCTGTTTCCTTATCAAATTCCAAAGGAAAAAAGAAATTTGGTGAAGAGAGAGAGGGGGTTACGTTACTTGCAAAGAGACACATGTAGGAATTCATGTCTGCATTTGAAATAGAATTTCTATTTCTGTACCTAGAATTAATATATATTCTTTAGGAACCAGATTGAAATAGGGCAGGTGAAGAAATTTTAGTAACTGATATTTTGTTGTTTGTTTTCAGCAGTTTCTTCACTTTCTGTAACTCCTTCCAAATGTAGCCAGGATGCAAATACAGAAGTATCAGTGATTAAAGGAGATGTCAGCTTTGGTCTGTTATGCATATCCTGCTTTAATGTTTGTGGCATTCAGAGAACAGGGACAGGAAGGCCAGGCCACTTCTAGTTACAAATATAGCATAAGTTGTTTATCAGAATGAGCTCTATCTGCACGAGAAGACACCAGGCAGGAAACTGTTAATACTCTGCCTCGGTGGCCAAAATATTGAAGGGGAAGGTCCCCATTGTGTCTGGTTTTATTGAATGGATCTGGTGCTTACAGCACATCCTCTGAAAATGTAACGGTCTCTCTATTTAGGGGACAATTTTCTGGTCTTTTCCTTAAGTTACACATTTTCACCAACACGAAACAAACCCGAATGTTTTACTTATCCCCCTCCACAACTCTTGTGTGTTTATGCATTGTTCTAATCTCTCATTCTCCAAAGGTTTTTGCAATATCACTCGAAGGGTTTGAAACAAAATTTTCTGTAACTTTATTTCAGAGGTGCAAGATTCCTCTTCTCTTTCTAAGCTGTCAGCAGCAAACGTGGTGGGTGGGTTTATGGCACACCAGGCCCTGTTTCATGGCAGCATTCTCAGTCTGTTCCATGCAAGAACAGGAGGTGGTTCTAGAGGAGATATAAGTTGTTTTCAAAGAAAATAGTGTAAAACTTATGCCCAGTGCTGCTGAGTGTCACAGAGTCATCATGATCCTTCATATTAGAGAGTTCTTAATGCCTCAACTCTCAGTTCTGTGACACATGGTTTCAAAAAATAATAAAAAGTTTAACTCCTGGGAAGGACTGGAGGATTCAAATGGTTAAAAAACTATAAAGAAAAAAGAGCTCTCTTATTGTCATAAAATCATAAATCCAACTACATGATTTTATTTCAGTTTTGCAGAAATCTGAACCATAATTTTAAATGCCTGAAGCTGCCCCCCATGTTCTCAGGCTGGTGGGAGAAAAAAGGCAAAAAGGTGTGGAGCAGCAAGAACAACACTATTTTCTGCAGGCTGAGAGAACCCTTATCTTAAATGCCCTGTTTCAAACTCTGAAATGTAAAGGGGATGTAAATTGCTGCCAAACAAACCATCCATTACTGTGACAGGGAGGAGCAGAAGCAGTGCCCTCAATCTGCACATGCCACCCTCACTTCCCTCAGCAGCTGGACATGCACAATCCCTTGCTGGAGTGTTCTCAGCATTATGAAGCCTCTAAACCGGTCCTGACATCCTCCACTAATATTTCAAGCATAAATCTGCCGTGTGTCTCCTAACAAGTAGTTCTTTTTATATCAATTTCACTGTAGCAGTTGCCATTCTTTTTGTGTTTTAAGCTGTGATAGCACATCTTGTTGCCCTGAATATTTATCCCTCAATTTGGTTTCACAGCAAGTTATCTCGCTTCTCTGTTTCCCACGCTCTGAATATTCATTTCTTGCTTTGAGCCAGAGGAGGATTATGTTCCAGTCAGGGACGTGCTTCTTTTTAGCATTCCAAATCTTTCCAATACGCTCTTTATTTTGACTCTTTTTTATGCGTGTCTCACCTTAAAATCAGCTTTAGAATTTTCTTTGTGTGGAATCAAAGGCGTAAGGATGGCCCATTGCTGTTTGTCTCTAGGCATGAGCCACGTTAAGGCCCTGTTACATTTTTTGGCAGGAACAGGCACCGCTCGTACTGCACGTTTAAGTTCACTGAGGGTGCCTTTCTACAAGGCGAAGCTCTGAAATGGGGAGCAACGCAAGTGAATATTTCTCTCAGTATTATTTTTATTTTGTAATTATATTCACGAGTGCAGAGCTGCTGGCTGTTCACCTTACCATGGTGTAGGTGTGTGCCACCTTCAGGAGCTCCGTGCAGCCCTGGGCGTCCCCGAACGAGCGGATCCCCAGGCAGTTGGAAGGGTGGAGCTGCTTCATGAGGAAGTTGCAGCACACCTCAATAACCTGGGAGAGCTGCAGGAGGCACGCAGCAGCCAGCAAACTCTCTATGGTGTCTTCCTTTAATTCGAGGATACCTGGGCAGTTTTCATTGAGGAAAATAAAAAAAAAAAGAGTTAGTTTTAAGTGATTTTCCTTGTGTTTTCATTATTTAAAAGTTTGTCGCTCTCTGATTTTTCTCTGAGATGTCCTGTGGTTCACAAATTCATTTCCCTTTCTTGCTGAAGGTTTCTTTATACAGATGTTTTAAGAGACTTAAGAGGATTTGGTGGATTTTGAATACAGTGGTGGGGACATTTCTATTGAAACTTTAGCAGTGTTAGATCTGATTTGGATGGGGGAAAAAAAAAAAAAAAAGAAAATTGGGATTAGGGAAGAACCTTTCCCAAAACAGGGCTCTGAATAACCTGGTCTTGCAGAAGGTATCGGGGTTGGAGAAGGATGTTTTTTTAAAGTCCCTTCTAACCCGAAGTAGGAAAATTCATCTATTAATGAACAAAAATATATATAACGTTTCTGTAAGAAGAAGTTTAGTGAGAGAAGCTGGGGAGCAGCAGCACTGGGGGCAGTATTTAATTAATTAATTAATTACCTGTGTAGGCGTAGCGCACCAGAGCCTTCAGCGCCTCGGGATCCACTCCCTCCATCTTGATCTCCTCCTGCTTTGCTTCGCGCACGTCGTTGGTGAACATGGCAGCGAAGTAATCAGACACTGCGCTGAGAACCAGCCTGGAGGTGAGGCAGCGTGAGCAGGACAGCAAATTACCTCCTCATCCCAGTACCCCGCAGGAAATCCAGCGTTATTGTGTTAGAAATCGTGCGCACAATGGAAACAATTAGCTTAGTGCCGCGGTGCGGCCCCTGCCCGCGAGGGCGCCTCGTTGGAGGGGCTCCGTGGCTGATCCCCGCTGGGCTGTGGCTGCGAGACCGGGCTCGAGAGCGGAGCCCTGGCCGCAAACGCACCAAGGGTGCGACGAGGCCTCGGTGGAAAAGGCGCTCCGGAGACGGGAAAAAAGAGGGACTCTTCGGGGGGGGTGCAAGCAGGAAGGGTTTATTTGAGAAGCGCAGGGAAGCTAACACGAGGGAGAGGGGNTGTGGGGTACACAACACATCCTTAAGTTGGGGTGCATCAAAGGTACAGGGACTAATTGCCAAAGCAAAACATCTCTCATGTAAGCGTCAGAGAGGCCATGCCTCCTTGGGCAAAGAGGAATAGGTCTCTCGAAACGAGGGAGTCTGGGGCGGTGGCCAGGTCTGCCCAATGCACCTGTTTCTGGGTTTTGGGGTGACCCGCAGGCCAGGCGGCTGACCACTGCCAGAGCTTAGGATTTAAATCTTATAGCAGTGGAGCTAAAAGAGTAATTAGTAATCTAATTTTCTCCCAGAGTGCTTATTTGGGCAGACTTTCTTCGCTGACCTTGCTGTAGTTTGACAGCAGCAAGAAGAGAGGATGGACAATGCCAGTGGTTTGCATTTGAATTTCATTCTGTTTAAAATAATAGATATGAAAGGTTGATCCCGTAATTTTATCACACATTAGCTGAGCTCTTAATTACTGTTCATTCATAACTAACCAGGGTATTCATAAATGGAGGCAGCTCTTGGAAATTTCAGGCATAAAGGATCCTGGGAACTGTACCTGTGAGCTGGAATCTTTTGGTCCCCAGCGATCAGGAGCACGTCACAGAGCTGCCTCTGCTGCAGGTAGTTCTCCATTTTGCGGAAGGTTTGCTCCGCGTGGTTCGCGGACTGGAAATACTCGTCAGAGCCATTGGTGCTCATCCCAGGAGAGCTGCTGGTCGTGGACAGCCTGCCAGGGACAGAGGCAGTGATGAACACAGCGTTAGAAATGCAAATTGCGGTGGGTTTTGTTCAAAAGGCAGCACAGAAATTTTTAAAATTAGAAGGTCCCACAATCCTGGTCTTACCATGCCTTCTTCCAGCGTTTTCTCTTTGGTATCTGGAAATTTTCATTCATAAACTCGCACATAAACTGTACTTTACTACACTTGTCTGTAGTAGGTGGTGCTACCGACTTGTCTGCTTCCCTCAGTTGTGAGTGGATGCACTGTTTGCACAGCACGGACGTGATAAATGCAGCCTCATGAGCACTCACAAATCCTTAAAAAACCCCTATTTTCCCGTGATACTGATAGCTAAAATGGCTCTTGGTATGAAATGTTGGATGCTACGTCTTTAGGTCTTATTTCTGATCTCTTCGCACTTTGCCCATTGAGTTCCAAGACTCAGTAGGAATGGATCTGAGGACAATTTAAGGAGCACCACACAATTCTAGAGAAATTTCCAAATTCAGAGCTCGTGGAACCCGTACGTTGCACGGCCCTTAGAATCTGAATGCAAATAATGGAGACAAATTCATTTCTCTGCCTTTCATGGAAATGTACAGTATAAATACCTTCCTCCCACTCCAGAATTCTGTTAGCTTTCCCACTTACAGAAAACCCATATTGTTCTTTCAAAACCTAATTCCTTACAACCTTTTAATATGGATTGTGTTGCAGATTGGAACACCTTTCCAACACTTCCTTAGGAAAATCTGTATTTTTCTATCCAACTGTTTTTAGTGAAGTAATAATGCATTTGTTGATATAAATGTATATCACAGAGCTTGAAAATGCTGCAATATTTAACAGTACTTTAGCTAAAGATTCTTTAGAAAAGCATTTTCACAGTTTAATATCACATTTAGTTAGAATGTAAAGCACCTGCTTTTTTTAAATTTCCAAGCCCAACTAGGAAATAATGGCAGATGGTTGACTAAATTTCCTGGTTGTCTTTGATATTGTTAATGCAAATTCATAAATGATTAGGAGAGATAAGATCTCCTCATGAAATTAGCCTATTAAACTTGGCAGAATATTGGATTGCATCCACAATTTAACGTCTAGTTCAGTAAACAGAGAAATAAAACTGGCTAAGTCAGGTTGACTTGGCAGTATTGGAAAATAGAGATGTTAGATCATACATTTTCAAAGATCATTTCTCATTATATAGCTAATAGAATTCAAGGGAAATAATTAAAAATCAAATTATAATGTAATATTGGACTGAGACAGAGCAGTTTTCCGTCCCCTCTGCAAAACGCTTCTGTCTTTATTACAATTTCAAATCCATTTTAGCTTAGCTTAGTTTAGTTTTAAAGAAAAAGGGGAAAGCCAAGTTCACCTCTAATTTGTTTCCTTTGTCATTTCTGACTTACAGAAATGAATTTGTCTCAGCGTGTTTAATGACTCCACTTTCTTATTTGTTTTCTTTCAATGCTTCACAGAAAACGACGAAGCTGCAAAATTGGATTATATGCTCATTAGTTTTGTATCAGCTACTGGATGCCAAATTCATACTCTGTAATGTTTTGCTGTTTGCCTCTTAAGCTTCCTTTAATGTTTTTCAGAAAATTGGTGTTTGAAAAAATCTTTTTTTCAGATTCATTTCATCCACTCCAAGTGTTGTATCTCAGGACGTTGCCCTTAGCCTGATGTTTGCAGAAAAAACTCAAATTATACTCAACCATCCCTACTGTAAATAGACAGAACCGGTTGTGTGAAATAAATAATTCCCCACAGTGTGTGTTTATTTGTGGTTAGAGGATAATTTCCGAGGGAGTGAAAGTCTAATTATTTCATTTAGTCCTGGGTACTATTTTCACAAGTTTAGTGGAGTCACATTTAACTACAGCAGAAAGACCATTAACATAATTAATTATTTCAAAGGCAAAGGTCTTCAGAGACTGAAAAATACTGGAAGCAAAAGCAAGTTCTCCATTAATATTAATATTATAATTTCTGGTTTATCTCCGGCAGCTGATTCAAAATGGTAGATATATTATGGAAAAGAAAAATTGAATTCAAAGATAAATATTTATATATTTTCCTTAGTGTATGACTGTCAGACTCAAATATTGACCTTCAGAGTGTAGTACTGGGTAAAGGTGATCTGAAGAAGTCAGAGATCAAAGTACCCCAAAGGAAGGAGTCAGGAAAAGCCCCCTGGAGTCTGATGTGGGGTTCTGGCAGAGGATGCTGAAGGTGCAGCACAGATAAAGGTTTATTCCTATAAAATGTTCACAACTGTGGACACACAAAAGCTGAATATTTCAGAATAAAAGTTTCCAAAAGCACATTAGCCAGGAAGGAAAATATCAGTGAATTGTTCTGAAGAATCAGGAGCCCAAATTGTTTCATGTCATCTTTGTGTGGGTGTTCACTGGGATGAGGAGCTCTAACACCATCAGCATTCCTAATAATGGCTTAAACCTGGATTAGCCTGGAGAGATAAACCTATATTTCTATTATTCCAAAATCACTGAGTTGTATGAATTTCAGTTCAGGTAGAGAGCCGAGTGAAATCATTCCAGAGTTTTCCTGTAAGGGTTTGTGAAGGATAGTCAAAATATGGTCCCATTTTTTAAAAGAAACGTGGACTTTTGAAGCAGACAATATAAACTGAAAACTTGAAGAAATAATCAAAAAGCATTAAGTGTGTCGGTGATAAGAAGGACATAAATACCAGCCAGCGTGGCTGGTCAGAATGAATCATGTCAGAACATTGTGTTTTATTCTTTTTTTCCAAGATGTCAAAGCTTACTGGGAGAAAAACACGAGTTGTCAGAAGTGATCTCTCCTTTTGGATGACTTCTGACACTATTTCACATGACATTTTCAGAATCGAGCTGGGATGGCAGGTTTTAAGTGTAATAAATATGAGAGATAGGAATATCTTGTTTAGCCACGCTTGAAATCTACCAGGGGTTCATTTCCAAAGGCAGACATTTGCATTCCAGGCAAATCCTGCTTCCGATGCTGCTCCGTGGTTTTATTACAGAAAATCATGTGATGGAAGCAGGGTTTAATTGTTACCTGGATTTATCACGGCAAGGCACAAAGTTTTTGGGAACAGAATTTAAGTTCAGAGAGGCACCTTTGCCCTTGTCCTCGCTGAACTTTAGGGAAATTTTTACTTTTCAAAGAGCTGCTTACTCCTGTGTGCAAGTAATTACCTGGATGAAACACAGGGGAGGAAATGACAGGTAACAGCGAGATTGTACTGGATCCTAAGTAAGCTGGGGCTCAAAAATGGTGTTTGGAGGTAAAATCCCATCTTTTCTGTAATCAGAATAGATGCCATGAGTTTTGTGATTCATTCCAGGCCTACAATTCTTTAAATTTCTGAATTATGTTGAATTTATTTTCTGTGATACTGAAGTACTCTTCACGTTAATCAGCAGAGCACTCTTCATTAATCAGTAGATAAAGGATAAATTCAGATTTCCTCATTATTTAATTAGAATGCCATAACACATAAATGCCATTTCCTTTTTAAAATTCAGTGTTTTATTAAATCTCATTCAGTGTGCCTGTGGCCAAAGCAGGAAGCAAACCTGATGATAAGGAAGCTTAGAAGCATAATGTTGCATGACAACAAAGTGATTTGCTGGAGTCTTTTAATTTTGTTGATGTTAATGAGGCTATTATTTACGTTTTTGCGGTGACCTCTTCTCTTCTTGGGTACTTTTTGAATGTACCTGTTTAAGCTGCTATGATATTTGTAAAATTCAGTTTAACCAGGTAACAGTTCAGTTACCAGTGTCACTGTCACAGCTGGGAGTTTAGAGGGGCTTCAGCTCCGTGGGGCACTGGGTGTGCTGGAGCTGCGGCCAGGCAAAACTGCAACTCCCTCAGTTCCGTTTGTTTGTGCAGCAATATTTACACTGCAGCTCATCATTTTTCTTTTCTCTCCTTTATTTTTGCTTCCTTCAGAGAAGTGCAGTTCAGATCCCCCCCCGACAGCTCTGTCCTGTGCAGCTGTGTGAGCTCTGCCCCTCCGGCTGCCAGGCACTGGGCTGGGGCTGGACTGAGAGAAACCCTTTTCCCACAAAAATCACAGCATCTGTCACAGCTAACCCCCAGCAGCTGGCTGAGAATTTAAAATATTTCAGTTAGGAAGCCATTTCTGAACGCAGATAAAATAATTATAAAGTTGATGCACTTGTATTAAGTGATGCTGATAAAATTTCAGCACATCAGTAACTGTCCCAGCCTCTGCCCTGGAATTCCTACTGCAGTTCTCTCCTTTATTTTTCACTCTTTGCAGTGTGAAATTTTTAGGGTATGGGTGAAAACATTTGACCTAAAAGAGTATGGAAAATTGTTGATGACTGGTGAGGTCGTAACATTAACATGAGGTTGTAATAATGATAGAAAATGATGTAGCAAATGAAGAAATAAATAATTAAAATTTAAAATTTATTTCAGTTACTGGAGGAACTCACGACTTCCCGGCTAAACTGAAAGCTCTGACCATTCCTTTAGAACCTGGAGCTCCTGAAACTGCCTGTTTTTAGCATTTTTTTTATTGCTAGGGTTAACATAAACCTGCCACTCCTCTCAGTCGGTATTGGTTAAAATAACTTTTCCCATTTGGAATTACCAGTGTAAATGTGCATCTCATTGACTGCAGGAGCTTCAGCAAAACACTGAAACCACTGGAGCTGGCTCGAGTTTTGTTCCTCCCCAGACACGACAGTGTACAGACAGATGTCACCATGATTCATATCAGGACGAACTCGGGTTATGATATTTTGAATGCTCCTAGGAATAGAAATCACGTATTTGTTGGGGCAATTCCACTGGAAAATGGGGGCTGCACCCAAACTGCAGAGCCCCTGAGCCCTTTGTGCTTTCAGCTGTGGCCACATCGTGATTTCGTGGTACAAAGATGAGTCAATCCAAACACTCTCCTTATTAAGATATTTTCCTATTTTTTATTCTTTTTTGTAACAGAGGAGGCTAATTACAGAATTACTTTCCCGTCTCTTCAGATCAGTGTGTGAACTCCCTTGGTTGTTTTTTTTTCTACTTTTTCTGCTGCTGAGAGCTTAATGCGTTTCTCTATTGGCATCTTGAGTCTACAGAAGGGTTTTACGCTCACTGTTTGTTTTATGCAGATAATTAAGACATTGAATAATCCTATGTACATAGAAGGGAGTTTTTAATGATTCTCTTCCTGGTACAGACTCATCTGAACATGAAACTGCTACAGACATGCTAATGCATGACTTAAGAACACTTATTTCTGTAGCAATATCTAATCAACCCAGAGAGAACACTGCCTGTATGCCCTGAGTGTTTTATTTAATAGATATGTGTCCATATTCAGGGATGAAGTGAGTGTCTCAGACAAATAATTTCAATTAGTGCCAGTTTAAACCACCATTCAGGAACATTATCCTCCAGGAGAATTAACACCGTATTCATTTACATTGTGTAATAAAGAGTAACTGAGAGAAACCTTTCAGGTAAAATGATAGGAGTATCTATATTATCATCTTAAAATTACTCTTTTTTCTGTGTTCTTTGTGGCATTGTTCTGGTAGTGCCAAGTGGCCACTGAAGTGCCTGATTTCCAAACTCACATTTGTGGTACATGATAGTGTTGGAGGGAAATGAAAAGCCACGACAGAGGAACTCAGGGAGGCTGGGTACTTGCTAAACTTCCTGGCAGCAAGTGTAAATCTTTCTAAAGAACAGAAAATGATGTGACCAGCAGGCACGACACAGCCCGACTTCAAGCTGTCAGGATGTACAAAATGAAAAATAATGGCTTAATGCTGGATCTGGGCCTGTGGCATTTTTCTTTAGAGGACATGAAAAACAAAATACAGGCCAATGGCAAAAAAACCGGGTTTTCACTCCAAGCAAAACGATTGCCAGATGAAACTAATTAACTCCATGTTTCTTCCTTCATTAAGCACTTTTCAGAAAGACTCCTGATGGGAGGGATTGAGGGGAAGAATACCTGCTTTATGCTATCCCTTTTGACTGGTGTTGGGAAAAGTGGAGCAAAGAGGAGCAAAGGGAGATACAGGTGTAAGAAAAGTCCAAATGTGAGGGGGTTGTGCCTCCAGTGAGCAGAGCTTTGAAAAGGCAGAGAGAACAGTCTCAGTAGCAGTTAGCCCTGCCCCTACCAACCTGAGCCTTGCAGCTAATCAGATATGGATCCTGCTGGGAGATTTGTTAGGATATCTTGATTTATTGAACCTCAAACCACTACTGTAATACCTTCATACATGCTTCTCACTTTTTTTGGTTTTTCCTCAAAGGCAAAGGGGCACTAAACTTGGGCTTCTCAGGAGCATTTCATTTTCCACATCTTTTTCTTTTCTACATTTATCTGTTTAGATCCTAACTAACCAATAACAAGACTTATCACATTTTCCCATTCAAGTGAAACATGATCCCCTAGCTGAGGGCACCACCTCAAATTTCATTTTGCTACGTGAGACACCCCCAATCACATAAAAATCTTCAGGCTTGTTCCAAAATATCTCCTGGCCTGATTCAGCTGATCTGCTGGATACCTCATTCAAGGCTAAACTCTACTGCAATAGGGGGAAAAGTGTGATTTTTAACCTATTTGGCCAGAGTGTCCTGTCAGAATTACAGATTTATTAGAAATGAGGGAGAGAGGATGAGTATAAAGGTCTGGGCAGCCTCACAGTTAGAAAGCACAGACAAGAAGTAGACTGATGTTTTCTATTCTGTTTGAAGGTTTTTAAAGCCACATAAATTTCTCTGTGATCAATTCTCTCCTTCTCTTAATTGTGCAATTACACCCTGAGAGTGTTTCCCTCTGTTAAAGCCAAATATTTCTGTGTGTTCATAGGTACAGATACCCTGATTCCAAAGTACTCTCCAGCCACTTGTTATCTTCTGAGCTTCTGTGTCAGAAAACATAACCCAAACCTGAGTCTGGAGAGGAATTGAATAACTTACCCTGCTGTATTCATTTCTGGCTCAATGGAGGGCATTTTCTTTCAAGTCAGTTCAATCAAACCAGCACACAGGGAAGGCCCTTCCGTATTTACAGGAAGGAATTTTTAGTGTTACCAATTATGTGGACTTCTGTGCTTTAGCTCCTGTTCTTACCTGTGGTCACTGACTTGCACTTTTTATTACCTAGGAGATATTTCAGCATTTATTATGATGTCCATCATTGCTAATGTCAGAAATGAACCCCCACTGGACATGTCCTGTGCTGGCTCAGAAAAGCAGGGGTTTGAGGCAGCTCCTCACAGGAGGAAAGCTCTGCTTCTGAGTCCACAGCACCTTTGTAGGACAGAGAGAGAATTGTCTTTACCACCCTTACAGGCAGAACATTAGGTCTGCTTTTATTTGACAGTATCAAGTGTATTTAACAGTATTTCTGACAGCATGGCTTAATGGAACCTGTTCTCCTGATGCCATTTGTAACCTGGCATTTATCTGGACAGATAACAGTGATAACTTGCTCCAGCAAGCCAAGGTCTGTGCCAGCCTCACTCACTGGAATTGGATCGGAATAAAAACATGAAATCTAAACAAATGTAGCACATTAAATCAAAAGAAAAACAAAGACAGGCTGAAAATGTGTAAGTGATATGAATTGTGGAAAATATAACTTATAATAACATTATTATTAATATAATATTAATATAATAACAATAATAATAATAATAATAATAATAATACAGGTTTTTTTCCTGGAATGCCAGTGGTCTTCACTAGGCTGGAGAGAGGCAAATTTGCATTGTAATGTGATTATATAAAAAATAGCACAGCGATTTTATTGCATTTATTCAATAAAATATAGATTACAACTATGCTGAGGTTGTAATATAACCATAACTAAATGAAGCATGTGATAATATGCATCCCTATCTAATCTTGAGAGAAGAAACCAATCTTTTCTTGGATGGGTTTGCTGCCTTGTGGAGAAGGAATTGGTAATTCAGGCTGCTTGCAGTCTGTGTTGTTTCAGTGAAAATGCACTCCAAGATCAGCCTCGGACTCTTCACCAGGCTGTGAAATCTCCATCCTGAGAGGTTTCCAGGACCTGGCTGGGTGAGCTCAGAGCAACCTGGGCTGATGTCTCAGCTGACCCTGCTTTGAGCAGAAACTGGGCTGGAGACCTGAGATCCTTCCCAACCCAAATTTTCCTGTGATCTTACAATCCTGTGACTCCCAGTAATTCAAAAACTAGAAAGAGGTAATAATATATTTCATGAGCATTTCAAATATAAAGTGAAAAGTCTTTAAGCAGATTAACATGAACACTTATCTGTTCCCATCTCAATGTTTTAAGGGTGGCCTTAAAGCATTGATGCTCTTCTTTCTGGAAATTGTTATGTTTTAACTTCTCTTTTGGAAATTTTCTGACAGTTTTCCCCTGTGACTGTAGAAAACTACTAATAGTTGTTTAATCTTTGTGCAATGTCATATATTTTACTGTGTTCCCACTGACCATGTTTCCCCCAGCAAGATCAAATAAGAGCAAATCAAATGTTTTAGGGGCAACTCAGCCTTTCCAGCCTCCTTTTGCTAGACACTATCTGCTGAGCACCACTTTATTGAAAAAAATTGATGTTCCCTCCAAATTGAATGTGAAATTCAATTATTAAATTTAGAAGGCTAAGCTGTGACCATAGTTATGTAACTTTTTTGCTGGGGTTTTACCTTTCTGTCTTGCCAGGAGTGTGCAGATCAGCCTTATGTATTGCAAGTCTTTCCAAATAATCCACATTAGAGATTGGTCTTCCATTTGAGAGAGTATTTGTAGGAAAACTGGAATGACCTCACCAACAGTTTATAGAATAAAAAAGTAACAGATATAAAAGTTATAAGCCTAGAAATTAGAAATGTCACATTTCAACAATGTTTTTCTCCAAAATTATTTTAAAATGTGCTTAAGATTGAATGCTATTTATTGGATTTACAAACTGCCATAGCAGTAGCCAGTAAAAGTTAAATAAAAGCCTTTTAATTAATGGCTTGACACACGGGGAAGAACAAAGGATGTTTTAGGAACTGCAGAGACTCAAAACAACTTGTGAAAATTGAAAGATAATGTATCAGTGTGATGCATTGTTTAGACACATAAGGGAACGATTTCAGATTGCAGGTGCAGAATGAAAGCTCAGCACGTTGCAGGTAAAGCCAGCACAGCTCTCCTGCTCCACTGAACAGACCAAATCGTCCCTCCAGCCCTGACTTTGTTAATTTATTCATTGTGTTAAGGTCAGGTCCTGGAATCACTGTAACACCAACTGAAAAAATATAAGGAAACTTTAAACAGCTGAGGAGCAATTGAGCTCCATTTGAATGAGGAAGTGAGAGACACATTTGAGTTCTCCTGCTTTGTGGCATCCCATGGGAGCTTCCTCCCGAGAAACTTTATCAGCATTTTGTACCACCAAGCCACTCTACAGCTCTTTTAAAGGAGAAATTTGGATCCTTTAAGTGAATGAAACAAATGAACACAAAAGAAATTAGTCCTGACTTGCAGCCTTGTCCTTCCTGTGCTCATCTCACCAGCTCATTGTGTTCTGGTTGAACAGCCTGGATCACCAGGCTGGAACTTCCCAGGAAGTTGTCCTGCTCTGCTCCTAAATCCTCTGTGACAGGCTGCACCAGGAGACTGCACTGGCTGCACTGCTGGGGGGTTTACTGGGTCAGGCATCTCAAACAGAAAGATCAAAAGCCCATCCTCAGCCTCTGCACCAGCACACAGACCAGGGTGAGGGTAAGGACTGGCACAGGCGGGAATTTCTGCTCTTTCCATAAACTGAATGATGAGCGAGTCTTTTGTGAGTGACCTTTGTGAGACAGGAATGAGAGCCGTGACCCAGAACCAGCATTTTCCTCTTTGGATGATCAATAAATCCATTATAACCTCGATAGAGCCCCCAGTTTCTGTTCAGGGTGTGTATTTATTGTCTGCCCTGCTCAAAAGGCTGGCCAGAAATGGTGGCAGCAGAGCTGGGCTCTCTCCTTTGCCTTTTCACTGAGTACATGACAAAGGCAAAGCTCCTGCTCTACAAGGATGAATGTCTAAAACATGAACCCAAATGGATCAAAACTGAAGGCAATGTTTGAACAAATATTCTCAGTCTGGAATCAGAGGGGTTTGATTGCAAAGCTTTCGATTTGGTCACGGCAGAGAGGGAAAGAGCGAGCTCCCACCAAAGACATGGACCATGACTAAGATAAAATTAGTGAGGTATTTTTGTCTGCATGTGTGTGCATCTCTATTCCTTCACATTCTGCAGCGTTCTGAAATGGTCTGACATGGAGACAGAGCTTTCCTGAGCATCTGTGCTAAATGAGCACTGTAAAAGAGGTTTCCCTAGCAACGCAAACCATATGTAATAGCTTAAAATAGCTTTTCTCCAACTCCTAGGATTTCTTAGTGGTTTGCTCACAATTTCCATTTAAATCAAGGTATATGTGCCCGGTTCAAAAAGGTTCTTGGTTTTCTCAACTTCTATTAAAATGAAAAGGGTTTGAAAATGCTCATTTCTTGCCAGAATGCCTGCCTTCCTCTTGACTTGTAACTTACCAGGTAAACTGAAGCATGGCAAAGGGTGACAGTGGCTGTCCACTTTCTCAAATGTATTGCCTTTCTTTGCTGTTCAAAACCTTTTATTGGAAGTATATTGGTCTCTGCTTATTGTAAGGGGAGAGTTCTAGCAGACGTTGATTTCTGTGATGTCAGGATAATGAGAAGATAAACTGTGCAACTATAAAATATAACAAACCCATCACAGCGTGCATGAATTCCACTCTGCACTGGAGGAGCTGTTTGCAGGCAAATCTGGATATTTGCAAACCCTGCTCGGTTCCTGTTGTGTCTCCAGGAAAATTCTCTTTTACACGAGTGGACTGTGATACCAAGAGGCTGAGGGATTGCTCTGAGGCAGTATTAGAAGCAGGCAACAAACCTGAGACATAACCCCTACACTGGTTTTCAGATCATAGTCATATAGCTAAAAATTTGGTTAAATCAAATGTTAATGTCCAGGTAAGAAATCTAGATTCTTTTCCCAAGCTTTTCAAAATATATACTGCAAAACTGAAGGAAGGACCACACATCAGCCATTGCTTTCTTTTCCACTAAATATGTTTGTTTGGCCTTAGTGGGTTGTAGTTGAGAATGTGATGATGCAAACTTTTTATCCTCTAACACAGCATGAGAATACAGTGCCTATTTCCTGACAAAACATTTTTAAACGTATGGATTTAGATGCTATAGCATATATTTAAACCTCGAATCATGCAGGATGTCCCTTTAAATACTTTTAGTTATCCTCTTGTTCCCTGCAAGGAGCAGGCAGGTTTTAGTGAAATATCCTGACTTGTCTCACAGGATGGAAACAATTACTACAGTGAAATCAAAGACGTTTTAAGCTAAGAATTATTGGATGGGCAGAATTTTTGTAAAGAGCCATGCTCTCTGATCTTGTTCTATCTGTTTTAATTTGCTTTGAATTGAGTTTTGACTATTAAGCACTGGCTTGAAAGAGGAGGGAAGGAGGTGCCTGGGAGCAGATTTGCTGTCACAGCAGGGTGGGAAGTTCCAGTGCTGGTGGATCTGCTGACAGAGTCACTGAGGCGGAGTTTGAAGTCACAGAGGAAGAAATTCGGTTATAACATTGTTTTAGAGATTATTTTCTTTGAGTTTATCTCCTGTACTTATCTTCAGCTATTTCTGTGAATCCCAACAATATTTCAGCTTCATTTTTTATTTCTCTTACCCTGCACACCACCAGGTGTACCACGAGTAAGCCACAGTCTTACCTAATTGCCTGATACAGTCATTCTCTAAGAGAATTATTTTATTCTAGCAGAATGAAAGGAGCTGAACCAAACTGGTGTGGTTGAGTTGGGCTAACTTGATTACAACAAACAAATCCCTTTATTTTTTAAATGCGAAGGATTTTAGTAATGTTCCTCATACAATATTCCAAAGTAAACAATACTTTCAGCCACAAACCAAGGGTGAAAATAAATAGCTCCTTTATTTCAGGATGCTGTCTGGCTGTAACTTCCAAGCCAAGCAAAACCTTCTCCCCCCTTTTCCCAGAATGTTTCCCCAGCCATCTGATTCCTTGTTGATCTTTCAGTTGCATATGCTCAGTGTGTCTGTAAAAACTGCTCTGCGTCGACACATGTGTTTAATCATCTCCTTAACTTTTTCTGGAGACATTAGGAAGTGATTTTAAGAACTGTAATAACTCTTTAAAAACTCATTTAACAGCTGTCTGTGCTGAGAGTGAGCTCTATGGAGTGAAAATGAGAAGATAATTGAATCATAAAAAATTGTTTTGAAATGACTGGAATTGTCCTAGATTCCTAAATTACTATTAAAAGGTATTTTTTTCCCTTGCCTGTAATAATTCATCTTTGAAAGCTAAGCATGTTAAATGTAGGCCTGTAAAATACTGTGTGTTTTCTAGTAAATCAGATTATTTCTCATTATAGACTCCTTGGTGGGTAGACAGGGTTAGACTTGATGACATCCAGAGGCCCTTTTCAGCTTAAATTTTCCTATGATTCTATTTATCTAGCTATGAAAGAAAAAATATTTTAAATAAAAATATCCAGTCCTTCCACAGGGTGAAAATAAAATTAATTTCAAAATACAATTCTACTCATTCCTTTCATCTGTAATAACTTTTTCAACCCACTTTATTACCCCATTTATTTGCTTTTTCAAGTTCCTCAGAAGATGTCATAATAGAAGGTGAGAGTAAGAATATATCCCAAGGATGCCTTTGAGACATTTTGATTCTAATTTCTGTACAAGAGCTCTTGTATGAGGTCGCAGCATTTGTTTAGTCAGAATTAATTCACTGGTCACTGTTCAGTGCATTTGCACTTGGCCTCGGAAGGCCTGTTCCTCTTTGTGAATTATCAGCTGCTGGGAAAAAGGTGATTTTCCTCTTAGATTTTAATCCTGCATCAAATATCACTTATGATAACTTAATAGATGTTCCACACTTTGCAAACATTAGATATCACATTTTCTTGCTCGCTCCACCTACCATATTTCAACCTGTCATGAGTGAATTCCCGTAAAATGCTGTCAAAATGCAGCTTTGTGCCACCAGGTACCTCTGGTGCCACACGAGCCCTTGTGCAGCGCCTGAGTTCAACCAGAGGAACCCCTGGCACCTGCGGGGGCAGCACCCAGTGACCCAAAGGGTGTTGGTGCCTGGGGTGTCACCCCCACCCTGCTGCAAGTGGCGCTGCCACCCCACCAGAGCTCTGAGAGGCAGCTCCTGCTGCACCTCTGGGCCCTCTCAGATCAGCTACAACATCGAACAATCCGCTCCCAAATTCGGATTTTGACCTTTAGCTAAAGATCAGTGTTAGAACAATCAGTTTTTGCTTGTCCCTGAGGTGACGATGAAGCATTTTGGTTATCCATTGCAGGCTTGCAGAAAATCATCTTTTTAAAACATTCTGCTGGAATTGATATTAAGTTGTTATAAATGCTAAAGAAGCTGAAAAATTCTCCACAAGACACAAACATAATTTCTTTTCCTTGTTGTTCCTTCTTGCCAAATTTTACAGTGTAAAATTCATATTGTTATTCATATTATTCATATTATTATTTACCTCAATTCTATTATTATGATAATTCTAGTATTGTTCATATTACTATTTCTAAGCACTTAGAAATAAAACTTAGCAGTCAGCAAGAATTTGCCAACAATAACATGTCACAGTAAACCGAAGTGCCTCATTAGCAGGTTTCATTAGATGCTCTGGAGAACAGAATAGAAGTAGTTGTCATTTATATCTTGAACATGATGGTATTATTTTTCAGAGTCTCATATCAGATAGTGCTACATTCAAACTCAAGGTTGGTCTGGAGTAACCCATGTATAGAACAAATGTGAAGCTGGTTTTAAATCATCATTAAAGCAATTATCAATGGTTCACTGACAAATAGGAAGGTATATCAAACTGGGTTCCTATGGAACTTAGCACTGAAGTTTCCCTATAACTTCTCATAAATTTTCTAAATCACTTGAAGGGAGAAAGAAATAAAGAGAAATTTTTGATATTATATTTTACAATTGGAGATCGTGCCAAGCTGAGAAGAGCTGCAAATATGGTGGGATATTGGATCAGAACTGAATATTAAATCAGTAAATCAGGGTTATTAAATAACATCAGAACTGAATATTAGCTCAGCCAACTGGAGACATTGTCTGATAAACACAAGATGGAATTTATTTGTGCACAGAACTGGTTTTGAGAACAAATGACAGCAGGAATGTACAGATGGTTTGGGAACAGGTCTCTGCTACAGAGGCAGGAGTTTCACATGAGTCACAAGCCAGGCACGAGCAACAGCACCATGCTGTTGATAAAAGAAAAACAACCGCTGAGGATATTCAGAGGGATTTGAGTCAGGATGACACAGAAGCAATCCAGCTCTCCCCTAGAACTGCCAGACTCCCACAGGAACACATCCCGGTCTGGCCACAGAGCTGCAAGTCCAGACAGACCTGCTGGAGACAGGCAGGGCAGCAATGAAATATCACAGCTGTCAGAAACAGGAATCCTGAGACAAGACTACAAGAGTTGCAGCTCTTTGGACTTACAGCAGTTTTCAAACATAAGCAAAGGGTGTAAAGAAGAAAAGTGTGGCAGTAAGAAGAATAAGGGGAACAATATCCTACCTATATCCAAGGGGGAAAGACAATGATGAGCCTAAACTCTAGACAGGCAAGGAGAAACCTAAATGTAGCTGGTCCAACTTTGTCACAGAAGCATTGAAATGCTATCTGGCTACATGTCCAGCATTCTTTATCGTGCTTCTAAAACATTTTTTTGTTAAAGTTAAGATTTTTTGAGTTCTTTTCAAAATGCTGGAAGTTCGGTGAAAATGAAATTGGAGTGGTTCTGTTTTAAAAGTAAAGGCTGCCGTGATGTAAGATTAGGAATCATCATTTCTAAACTTTTACATTGGGCATCAGAGATGGTTCATGGAACTGAATTCTTACCCACAGCAGGGAAAGAGTGTCGTGATGCACCCCTCTGAATGCAGCCCTTCATCACCTTCTCTGCACAGGGCACATCGCAGTCCTCCCGTTCACTGCTGCCTCGGGATCCACTATCAGTCATTCCCGTGCTTCACTGTTTATTTGGATACCCAGAACTTCACCCTCAGTGCCAAAAGCCCTCCCAGTCTGGTTTGACCAGTGGTTTCACAAAACAAGTCATATGCTCCATTTTCACCAGGAAAATTATCACCTGTTTTCTTCTTCTTTTTTTTCACGCTGGAATGTGAGCCAAGACTGTCATCTGCTACTGAAGTTAAAAGCAGAACTCGGGGGGAAAACCCTCACACAGGAGACAACATCTGAAATAGTGATGTACCCGTGTGTGTTTATATGTATGTCAGAGACAGCGAAGAAAATAGCCTGATAGTTATTTCCATATGTCTGAAAAAAACAAAAAATGTGAGTTTTCAAGTCTTAAGATGAACTATCAAAATAGCTGTATATCAAAAATAGCCACCACAGAAAGGGATTGCCTTTGGGAGGATACTCCTCCCAAGTATCTGTTTCC
This sequence comes from Machaerirhynchus nigripectus, assembly GCA_013397975.1. NCBI lineage: Eukaryota > Metazoa > Chordata > Aves > Passeriformes > Dicruridae > Machaerirhynchus > Machaerirhynchus nigripectus. The sequence continues at coordinate 126,448 of VZRQ01010638.1, forward strand.
ATGTGCATCAGTACTGACTGCTTGGATTACGACATCAAAAGACCCTATTAAAATGAATTAGAAGTGTGTTTTGTCTCATATGGGAAATTATTTGAAAACATTTGTCTTTAGCAAAACTAGAGTTTGTCCCAAACTAGAGTTTGTCAGCAATTTTTCAGCCATAAAATTAGAAAAAAAAAAGTGCTTAGGAGAAAAATGATGAATGGATGCTACATTTACTGTGGAACTCTAACTGCCTTTGGGCAATTAGGAAATACTTCAGCAGCACACATGGTGTGCAATAGCCCACTTGTGGAGCCAGAAACCTGGCAGGCATGCAGGAATGGATGTGGTAATGTGGCACAATGTTCATAAATGCTGGGCACGGTGCTCTCGTGGAGAAGTCAGTATCTATGAGTCCAGAACTTATTAAGGGAAGTAACTGAAGTAATTGAATACCAAAACTCTTCTTTTTAGGAGGCTTCAGTGCTTTGTCAGTCTGTGTGTGCACACGCATGATCATGGGGTGCACACAAGAGCAAAGTTTCTGTTGACTGTCGAAAGCTGACAATCGAATCCTGCCAGTGCCAGTGCCAGTGCCAGTGCCAGTGCCAGTGCCAGTGCCAGTGTGTGCTGGTGTCTCTGGATCACTGCCAGACCACCTTCTCTGAAAGAAACCAAAATGCTTCCTGGTGCCCCTGGCAGAGGAGCCTGAACTTCACGAGATTCTGGACAGGGTAGATCAGAGATGTCCTGAACAGCTCAAGTGCTGAGCTCCCCCAGCCCTGCCTGCTGCACCAGCAGCAATCCACAGGTCATTTCCCATGGGTCCTTTCAGAGCTCACTTTCAGAGCTCCCTCTGTAAGCCAAACCTGAAATCTCTGAAGGTGTTCGCTCTCCCTTGGCATGGCCATATTCCACAGGTTTAGCTCCCTGATCACCCCAGTAACGCCAGAAAATACTGGTATTTTATTGGGAAATGTATATTAATTAATTATAAAAATTAATTGTAAAATATATAAACTAATTATATAAAATATGTAAGTAATTATAAAAATATAATATATTGGGAAATGCACTCTACAAACAAAATAACTTGGTGGCTATCCAGCTTTAGCTGGTTCCTCTGTTTTTCACCTGTGAGGAGGTCCCAATCCTCACTCAAGGAGCAGATTGGCAAGAATCAGATGAGGTCACTAAATACATACTGTCCACTGTTCATCTTTCTTTCCAAACTGTAGATGCAACTTCCATCAGGATCTTAGAGCAGGTCAAGGCCCACCATTTTAGGTGCTTCCAGAAGGCTCCTTGAGCAGGTTCCCTGAGCAGCACTGGACCAGACAGTCCCCAGCATGCTGAGAGGCTTTCCTTGTGCCAATAAACCACTTATTTATGCCCAGAATGCATTTGTTGACCACACATTAACTGGTAATGATCAGGACAACACTAATGAGTTCTAGTCACTTGAGCCTCATTTATTTTGTCACTTGTCATGGCATATAATGCGGGAGCAAGCCCATGGACCAGAAGGGTTTCTTTAAGTCTTGCAGTATTTAATGTGGGGACAGGAATACCAAAATGGATTGAAGAAAGCAGAAATAAGTGTATTGATGATCCTGTATTCCAAATGGAGCTGTTGTTTGGAACTTTGTTATTTACATTTCCTCCTCAATAACCAATCCTTATTTCATCAAACCCCAGCATGCTCTCTATCCTTCACTGACAGCATTAAGTCCTGAGAAAGACAGCTCAAGTTTTTCTGAAAAAATTCAGAGTATTGGTTTTGTTTCCAAAGATTTTCGTGGGAAACATTAAACTCTTAAGTAGAAACTGCTTTCATGTTCTGCTCAGGGTTGAGGTATTGGCCAGATTCTCTCTCCTTTTCTACTATTTTGGATCTCCACGTGGCACTCAGCAGAGTCCTGCTTTAGATCCAACTAAAAGTGGGACTTCCTCAGGCAGAGGTAAAGCCACTGGTTTAACACAGCTGCTGTGAGGGTACAGAGCTTTTATGGTATAAAAAGCAAATTTGCCTCTGGTGTCCTCAGGTGTGGATGTGAAATCTGGCTGCAGTACCTGTACAGGTCCTTGTGTGGTGGCTTTGGCTGTGTGGGGACATGGGCTCAGGGGATCCTGGAAACACCTGATTTTTACGTGTTAATTACCCACAGAGCCCACTGATTGCAATGGATTGGGACTATCTGGAACTTCTAAAGGAAAAGGAGATCTGGAATGATTTAAAAGGATGATTTCAAAGGTATGAGACATTGTTTTGAAGAGATGAAAATATATCCAGATATAGGTATCTACATCCTAGATATAGGTAGATGTAGATATACGGCTGCTTCTCTTTATTTCTTCTCAGTATTTTATTTCTACCCAGCCAATTAATGTATTAATCCACGTGTGGCCTGTGCTGGATGCTGTAGGAGAAGGGAACAGTGTTTTACTTAAGGACTTGTGTTGGTACATGTTTAAGAAATTGGAGCTAAGTTGTCTTTAATGGTCAGTTTTATTTTCTTGAAATAAATTTTAGTTATAGAGAAACTCATAACCACGAATCACTTTCTAAACAATTTCTTACCAGTTCAGCTCTTTAAGATGAATGTTAAGATAGATTTTAACCTGCAACATGCAACAAAGGCTTTTACTGAAATCCTAAAAACCCCACTTACTTGACTATAACAATATATGATATATTCATCCAAAAACTGTCCTAAAAGCTGCAACTTTAAACAGCTCAAGAGCAGAACTTAAATTTGAATGGATATGAAGGTACAAAACTTCAGGAGGTCTTAGCAGAAACTTTATATATAGCTGGAGAAAATGTCACATCTTATTTTAGAAGGCAGAGGTTTATTACCTCCCAAACTAAACTGATTAGGCTTTTTTTTTACCTCCTTCTTCACCTGGTGTAGAATCTTACTTTGTCAAAGAGCTGTTCTTATTTCCCTTCAAATTACATCAACTTTCCTTCTCAGGTGTGTCTAAAATCACCTTTTTTACAGGAAATTTGTAGCATCATTTGAAACATTGTACCAAGGGTATGCTGCTTCCCCATTCCAAACCAGTGCCCTGGTGAGCACACAGAACTCCCACAGTCCTTCCTCAGAGCTTTTATTCCGTAATGGTTTTATCTGGTACCTACTGACTACAGGCACTCTTTTCCAAGTGACATTTTGGAACACAGTTTTTGCAGTTCAGCCTGCAGATGTTCCCCACAGCAGATGCACAACTTGAAAAATAATAACTGCTAAAAATATGCAAGCTGTCAGCTTGGTTTTTACTGAGAGAACTATAACTTCAAGTAAGATAAATTTGTATTAAAATGCATTTAAATTATCCCCAAAGACTGATGGCAATCTCATCAAATGGTGCAAATAATCGTATCATAAATGTTTGATTTGAGTCCAAGGTGGGGCAAAGGTGGGGTAAAATGTTTCTGTATAAGCTAAAAACACTGACATGAGTTTTGAAAAAGAAAACATAAAAAGGCTTAATCAAATAAGTGGTATTAATATTGTATTCTCTGTTATTCACAACTTGAAAATAGCTCTTCCTTTGTGCTTACACCTTTAAGGGCTCATGGCTGTAATGGTTTTTCCCCTGACCTTGCAGAAAACATTTGTCTTAGCATCCTAAATAAGCTGTGAAAGTACTGGGATTTCAAACAAACCTTTAAAAAAGCAAAGAACGATGCTTCCTTTCCACTTAGTTCAAGGTTAATTTTGCTTGCCAGGGAGACAGTAAAAGAAAATCAGTGAGAAAATTGAGAGATCAATGGCAAGCACAGAGCCCGTGCACCTCCAGCAGCTCCCATTTGTCAAAGTTGCACCCATTGGTAAAGTCAGAATGAGGGCAGGGTTTCAGGAGGCTCCTTTCTTCACTGCACTCACACATAATAAATCAAGTGAAAAAACTGATATTGCTGTGAATGTTGATGGAGAAAATTTGACAAACTGGCAGATTTTATGCATATGGAAGAGTTATGGAATGATGTACCTTGAGCAAAGATCAAAATTTCATGACAATGTTTCTGTTCATTTTTCTGATGTGAAAGTGTTCCTTCTCTTTGAGTGTGGGTGTGCACATATATGAAGTGAGATTAATGCAGTGAGGAACTCTGGCTGAAAACAAAGACAGGTTTAGGGAATAACTTGGAAACAAGTCTGGCTTTCCAAGTGCAGACTTTAAAACTCCTACCTCTCTGCAGATTCATCTGCATTTTCTTCTGTGATCATCTGCAGCTCCTGTGTGGCTTTACTTGAATCTTCTTTAACAGAGTTTTCCTCTGTGCTTGTTTTGGGAATATCCTCATTTGCTCGCAGCTGCTCTATGAGGTTCTGCTGGTGCCAGCTTTGGATGGATCGGTGGTGCACCGGCGTTGGCCCCGGCACGGGGGCCAGGATGTTGTGGTGGACAGGGCTGCTGCTTTTCTTCAGCCCATTTCTGTCCCGAGAGTGGCTCTTCAACCTGTTCTGCACCGGAGTCCCTCTGTGCTCATATCCTTCCTGCTGATGGCAGCCCCCGGAGCCGGCGGAGCCCTGCGAGGGGTGACTGAACCACCTCCAGCGGAGCCTCAGGATCTGCTTCACATCAAACTCTTTCTTGCCAGAGACTGACATTTTTTTCAGAGGGAAAAAAAAAATAAAAAGACAAAAGCCTATTCTTTCAGGAAGGAAACGGATTCTTTTTTATCTCTTCTGTTTCAACTCCTTTTCTTCAGAAAAGCCAACAAAAGAACAAATAGCGGTAGCTCTCTCCCTCTGTCCTCTGATAATTACCCCGCGAGCTCTCGCAGCCGATGCCGAGCTGCTGTTAACTGTATAGGTGGGAATCCATACTGACAGGATGATGAGGTCAGACCTTAAACAAGTAAATCAGCTTAGCACAGGAAAGCAGCAACCATAACACTCCCCAGCTGCCAGGCTTACACACTCGCAGCACTATAGCGCGGCTCCCAATATATATCCCAGCCTCACATGATCCTCGGGGAGCCGCAACTTAAGATGCAGGGAAGCACGCACAAATAAAGTGACAAGACTTTCTGGCTATCTCACGGCGTTCTCCATCGAGCCTGCTAATTAGCAATGCTGCGTCTCGCAGGAGATTTAGGGAGGATTGTTTCAGGCGGATTTTTGGTGGCGATTCGCTGCAAAACTCTCCTGCAGCTCACGCGTTTCCTTAAGGGTCTGCATTTGTTTCTGTTGCTGTGTAAAATTCCTGCAAATGGCCTCGGTGTGGTAGCACTCACCTAAAGGAGAGGCAGCGTTTGGATGCATGGTGCAGCACCGGCTGGCTTTCCTCACCTACAGATGGATTTCTCAGTATAATCACAGGGCTGGGAGAAGGGAGGGAGGGAGCTCAGGAAAATCGGAGATGGGCTCCCTGGATGACTGGATCTGTGGAAAACACAGTTTCCTGGCTGAGTGCCTGTGCAAACACCCCTTCCCATCCTGCTCTTAATTTCTCACGGACAGTGAAACGCTCGTGGGGTTTTTTTGAAAACACGGGTCTTGCTTTCTTTTGACAGCGTGCACTGTAACGTGTTTTCAGTGAATTTAATAGAGGAGATGTATTCATTCCCTTCCCTTGGTTACCAGGCAGGGCTGGGAGACCTGTTCCCTGTGTGGTTTGAAATAATCTACACAGAATGTTTTCATGTGCAAACTGAAAAGAAATGAATGGACTGGACTTCTATTTTTTATGTTATATTCTCCCAGGCTGGCTGCTGGTGGTCTGTGCCACTGTAAGCAGTGTGCAGAAATAGAGGGAGCTGTAACAGAGTCAGTAGAAAAAGCTGTAACACTAAGTCAGTAGAACAGGATTCAGAGCTAAAGGAGGGTACCCCTCTCCAACACATCTTCTTACTTGTCCTCTCAGACCTTCTGATATTAATTTCCTTTTACTCTGTCTTTGCTGTGAATTTTTCTTTTTTTTTTACCTAAATTCTATGATGGGACATTGGACCTTCAAATAAAATCTGCTTTTTGTTCTTTTTGGACTGCATATAATACAAGCAAGGAAATGTGAAGTAAAGTTTTAAAAAGAAGAAGAAGAAGAAGAAGAAGAAGAAGAAGAAGAAGAGGAAGAAGAAGAAGAAGAAGAAGCAGCAAAATGAGAGGAAAGGACTAAGAAATCATCAGGTTTTTTGCTGGGCTCTCCTGCTCCTGTCCTATCTGTGGTATTTAAGCAAAGGATACACAGCATCATGGACTGGATGCAGGTGAGAGAAATTACAGAATAAGTGAAGAACAGTAAAAGAATTGAAAGATATTTTACTATCTAGATACATAGAGGGAAAGACCTTGTACCCAAGAAAACCTGAGTGAAAGGCTTGGCCATAAAAGGCAGGAAGGAAGAAGCTGAGGGAAGGTTTGACAGACGCAGCCAGTGCATATTTGTTGCTATAGAGAACACTGAGGCTGAGCTGTTGCAACTAAATGTACATTAACAAGACTTCTTTTAGGTGTTCTAGGAATAGAGAGAAGCTGGAAAACTTACTCAATTTCTAACAAGTCACACTAAGAAGAAGGTGTATAGAGGCCTGTTCGTGCATTTAATAGGGGGTTCAAGTCGAGCTTGTTGAGAATATGAGCTAATAAAGAAGCTGCTGCCAAACTTCTGGGATATTAAAGGATTTATAGGGAGTGAGTGGACCAGTGAAAAGGCTGGGCATTGAGCAGGAGACATTACTGTATATCCAAAAGTCAGTGTAAAACATTTTCACACTTTAATGATGACCTTTTACAACAATCTAAAACTTTCTGGAGACCCAAGTGTTTCGGGTATTTTTTCTTGCATTACAAGTATGTAATATTCAATATAATGTTTCTTGACTTCTCAATTTCAGCCTTCACACCTAAGGATGTTTTTCTTTTCAATTTCACCCAAGTAATGAGACTTAGTGGCATCTCTGTATATTCCTCAGGATTGCCTGCAAGGCAATCTGACATCTGTTTTAGGGAGGGAGTCTCTATATACCAAGCTAATGAAATAATTTATGATGAAATCCTGTCGAGGTGGACAGAGAACACGGTTTCTCGCTACTCTTTAATCAGGTCATTGAGCTATCTCAGCAGCTCTGTCAGCTCCTCTTAGCAGCAGCTCTGATACGTTTAATCCATATTTTTTCACCGTGTCACAAAGCTTCTGTCGGTTTTCTTCCTTTAAATCCCTTTTGCAGGAGTCATCCTTTGCTCTGAGATAGCATCAAAAGCACATTCCTTGCACTGTACTGGGGAATGTACAAACAGCACTTCTGCCTGTGAATTACCCCTGTTCCTGCTAACTCAGTACATGTTTTAGCAGATGTAGTGAATCTAGCTAAAATTAAAATAGTCAAACTGGACATTTGCTGAAGAGACTGTATTGCTCAGAAAGTCAGCTTGAGTCAGCACAGAATATGTTCCAGGTAGAGCATAAGGAGATTATTTTTTTACAGAGCTTGTTAGTGTTCTGGCTAAAATTTCAATGTGCTGTACTAGGTCAACAAAAGTGGTTTGATAACCCAAAACTTCAGCCCTGAAATTATTAGAAGTGGGTATGTAGCATATATACATATAACCCTGGAGCAGCTTTATGCCATGTACCTGCTTTTCATCATTTAAATCTGTCTTCTGGTGAGAAAAGTAGTTCTCTTGAACCTGAATGCAATGAGTGTTTACTTCTGGGAGATTTCTTGCTGAATCTCTCAAATATTTTTAGGTGTGTCTCTGGTTGGGTTTAAACTTCTAAATGAGAAAATAGGTAAGACATGAGATTTTTCTGCTTTTGCTATCCATAATTTAAGGCCTTTGGTCTCATTTAGATGAATAACCACGTAACAGCATTATTGTTTCCCCTCACGGCTGGAAATCTCCAAAGAATGGGATTTTCTAGGACTACAGCAAGCCCAGCCAGGGCCACCAAGAGGGTCAGGCAGCTGGAGCATGTGATGGATGAGGGGAGGCAGCTACAACAGGATTTGTTCAACCTCATGAAGAAAAGGCTCAGGGGCATTTTCGTGCTGCCTGCAGGTACCTGATGGGAAAGGAGAGAGACGACAGGATCAGGCTGTTCCAGAGGAGCCTCTGACAGGACCGCAGAAAGCGGACACGTGTTGGTCCAGGGGAAAATCTGAGGAGATGTAAGAAAAATTTTCCACCTGTGAGGGTGCTCAGGGAGGTGGGAGGAGGCTGCCAAGAGAGGCTGTGGCATCTCCTTGCTCAGGGAAAGTGAGATCCACTGAGGGTGGGGAGGCCCTGGGATGGATTTCCCGGAGAAGCTGTGGCTGCCCCGTCCCTGGAAGTGTCCGAGGAGAGCTTGGATGGGGCTTGGAGGAACCTGGGATAGTGGAAGGTGTCCCTGCCCATGGGATGGAGCTTTAAGGTCCCTTCCAACCCAAACCAGCCTGGGATTCTGTGATTCCAAGTGGACTCGGTCCTGTGTCACTGCTCTAACTGGGCTTGCTTTGAGTAGATCGAACTGGATGAGCTCCAGAGGTCCCTCCCAACCTGTTCTTCTGTGACTGCGTGACATGCCAGGGACTCTTTGATGTCTTTATCTCATGGCTACGGTGGAGCCAAGTAAAATTCATGTGGTTGTCAGCTGTGAAGAACAAATCCATCTCCAGAAATCTCCCCTGCAGCCCGGCAGCGAAGCAGCGCTGCCTGCAGGGGTGGAGGGTGGCCAGCTGCTCATCCCGAAGAGGCTTGCCAGGACTTTGGGGAAAAAGAAGTCTTTATCCACAAGAAACCCTCCATTCATTCAATGGATACAAGATTTTGGGAAAGGTCTTTGCTCCCATTAGGAAAACACATTCAAATTTCAATCACAATCAAGACTGGCACCCACCAGGAAACTGGGAATGATTTGAAAAGCTTTGTATAAACATGTCGAACTTGCAGATAATTCAAATGATATGTATTAAAAGTAAGAGTCTAAATAGGTTTTTGTAGTAATTATAAGATTACATGTGTGAATACCTAATGCACCATTTGATTTAGCAAATTATGAAAGTACTTTCGTCGGGAACTACCTATGAAAAGAAATTGAGAATTTTGTCACAAAACATGTTTTAAATAGGCTTCGAATATGACTTTTAGCTACAGCTGCCTCCCAAGTTCATCTGCCACCAGAACACCTAACAGAAAGCAGTTTTGTAATGCTTTTCAAAATGTCTGAATTTTCCAGTTAATACTTCAGTAATTTCTTTCTTTGAAAATTCAAGCAAATGGAGTATATCCATGCAGTTATGTAATGTTTAATTAATTAATCTTCTCAATAGAAACACATCAGATTATTATTTTTTCTTCTTCTCTTTGCCCTGAGCCTGGTAGTACAGTGTATCTATGGAAAACCTGTTAGAAAAATATCTGTTTCAACAGGACTAGCAAAGACTAATAAAGGAATCATCCACCTTTCTTGTAGAATAATTCCAGAAAGATACCAGTTGTGGAGTCTGAAGCCAGGACTATTGCAAGGATTAGGTTAGTAGCAAGAGCTGATAAAACAGTTCTTTACTGGATATGAAACAGGCCATTAAAAAAAATTGAATTTTTTAATAAAGTCAAGGATAGCTTTGGACCAGAGCTCTTCAATGCCAGGTGACTGACTCAGCTAGGAAAGATCTGAACAGGCTGAATGAGACAACCAAACAGTAAGATAAGCACAGAAAGTGAACGTTTTCTCATATTTTTCAAGATATTTAGTGTCTATTATGATATTTTTTAGAAAGTGAAGTTAATTACTCTTATCAATATTGCTTATTCTGCAGTGTTTGCACTGGGGGGAAACAGCACAATAAGATTTACGTGTGCACAGATTGTTGATAACTAAAACAAGCCCTATGTCAAAAACCGTCCCCTTTCTGCCCAAACCATGTTCCATGGGGTCTGCACACTTTGTGTACTCAGCCACTTCCCTCCACACCAGCCCAGATACACACAACAAGAAGCTGGGTATTTTTATTACCCTGTTTTGAAAATAATGCTAAAAAGAACTCCCATTAGTCCATCCTTTGTGAAAGAGATAGGCCAGGAAACATCTGCACAGCACAGCAGCAGCATTGCAGGAGTCAGAGTGGAAGGGAGCAGGACAGAACCCAAAACAAATAACTACATTTAAAACCTGCAGGAAAGCTGCACTTTCTTTTCAAAGAAAACTTTGAATGCCACAGACACAAACCAGTTGAAGACAATCAGTGACTTCCCATTCTCCCCACTGAAGGAGGCAGGAGAGATGATCCACTTAAGGGAAGGTGTTGACACATTTAGACGCAATTGCTTCCTCAAATAACTGGGAGCTATCCTGCAGATTGCAACCCACCTACAGAGCTCTGTGCCAAAACTGGAAAAAAATCACAGCATTCCCACGAGATCCAAGGAAAAAGAATGTGAGACATGAGCCTGGTATAAGTAAGTCTGATTAAGATTTTGATAAACAGTGGAAATGTTGTCACCCTCAAAATGGCACCAGAATATTGGAGTGGAGTAAGAAATAGAAAATATCCACTGGGACAAGGCTCTCCCATGGACAAGGGCTTGAAAGGGATGTCACTAAAGCAGAAAAAATAAGCTCAAACTCATGACTTGAAACACCTGTCACAGGTCAAGAACAAGATACAAAAGGATGGGAAAAATTTAGATTGATGCAAAGATGTATAAAAATTATTTGTAATGTGTTTTATTATAGTTGGTAAAATTTGAGTTGTTTTTTTCAAACAGCTGGTTTTTTGCTCAAGAGAAGCCAACTGTTACATTAATTATTTCATTGCTCACTGGACCAGTTGACCCTTCCAACCTCCTCCCTCTTGTGATTCCAACCCTGTCCAGCAGGAAGAAGGAAGAGGAGCTGTGACCCTGCTGGCGTTCTGCAGCACCCACCCATCCCACCTGCAGGGACAGGGCACAGCTGTGCCAGCCCTCGTGCTAAAGCAGTGACTGCTCCCCATCTCTGCCAGCTGGAAGGAGGGCTTGGAAGCAGCTCTGCTGGGCTGGTTTTCCTCAGAGCCTTCCCTGGCTGCTTAGGAAGCCTGCAGGTTTTCGTGGTATATCACGTGGATAAAAGCACGGAATTTTTGTCACAAGAAATGATGGGGAACGGCTGCTCTGACAGAAAATCTGCCCCTTATGAACAGTAACACTCCCAGCTCTCAAGAAGGATTAGCAGAGCTAGAAAAAAAGGCAGTCTGTAATTTTGCAGGTATTATGTGGAGAGAAGAAAACTAATAGGTGCATCCTGACTTTCGGAAAGCCCATTTCTAAGGAAGCATTTTTCCAAGTGGGTTGCTTAAAATAACTTTGAATATGCTCAATTGTAAGAAAAAATTCTTTAAAGCTTTCCAATGCAAAATTGCAAACTTGATGTTGATTATCTTGTGAGGCATGAAATGACATCCCTTTTCCCCTGTTAACTCTGGGTAGCACAAAAATGTCCTCGTGCAAAGTTCAATCCTAAGGTATCCACAGGCAAGCCAGAAAGGGTCTGCTGGCTTTTGGTCTATTCAGATTGTTTTGAGGTTTTTTTATTTAATTATTCTTGGAGTATCCTGTAAGTTCAAGTACTCCAGAACATGTTATTTTCATTCTTCTCTCTCTGGCCCTTTATTGTCTTCTGGGAGAGTATTTTCCATAGAGTTTGAAGCAAAGTAAGCCTTTCTACTTAAAGAAAACTGATCTGAGCAGGTCCCTGACAGGCAGCAGGCACGAACACACTTGTTAGTCCCTCACTGCAATAACCTCCAGCCCCAGGTAGGCAGCTGTGATATAAATAGAGTTTGTCTTCATTACTGCTCATGGAAAATGCCATTTCTCAGTAAAATCCCCCAAAATATACTAACCAAGAGATCAGAAATTGAGCTGTATACAGTGAAATACCAGGTGTTGTACTTTTTAATTTTGCTGCCAGTCTCCTTTCTGATAGCAGGTGTGAGGTCAGAGCAGGCCACTCAAGGTTTTATTTAATTGTGTCTTGTAAATCTCCAGGACAGAGACACCAGAACACCTCTGGGAAACTTGATCCAATGCTTCACTGTCCCAATAGTAAAACCATTGTTCTTACAAGTGGTCTGAGCCTCCCTTGTTTGGATTCTTGCCCACAGTCTGATACCTTTCCTCCTCCTCCCATGCTCTGTGAAGAGAAGAGATGCATCCTCTTGATGAGCTTCCTGCAGGCACTGGGAATTGTCCCTTCTCCAGGCTGAGCAAGCCCTGTTGCCTCAGACTTTACTCTGTGGGCAAATATTTCAGCCCTTATCCACCTCGGGGACCCCCTGTGAACTCTCTTCAGTTTATCAGCATCTTTCTCGTGCTGCTGGGGCAGGGCAGTGTTTGTGTGCATTGGGTTAAAGGTGACTGCTGCTCACTGAGTAACTACCAGTAACTCACTGGTAACTACCAGTAAGTAGCAGAATGGTCGCTGCAACTTGCATCTATTACATGAAACAGCTGTACCAAAGAAGCATATGATGGCTTATATTCCACAAATAAAAAAGCATTATGATAGTCAGGTTCTTGCAGAAAATACTCATATTTTCTGCACACTCAGTGATGATAACAACCCCTGTTCAACCCCCAGTTACTCCTGTTGGATGTGGAAGGGTGTGGAAAGGATCTGGCATACCCTGAACAAAGCCCACTATTTAGATTTGACACTTGTCAGTACAGCTCTGTTTCATTTGCCATCTGAAAGCCTTGACAGAATAAGGACTTCTGCCCAAGGTCAGCCTTCTCTGGGAAGTTTTTTAATGTGACTCTTGTTCATTGTCTCTTAAAAAGTAATAAATGGCACCTTCAATTGCAGGTGACAGGATCCTGGAGGCAGATGTATTTCTGTGCATTGTAGAATGCAATGGTTCTTAGAAGTATTTAGGTTTCAATCCCACAAATGTGTTCTGAGGCTCATGAAAGGTCCTGTAGGTCAATAAAGCCCCTTAAAATATGTAGTCCTGCATCTGCCCTGAATCCCTGACTTCAGGGGCTGGAGAGCTCTTCGATTATTCCTAGGAAAATGAGCAGCCTGGGTCAGGTGTTGGAGAGGTTTGAGGCAATTGTTTTGTGTCTTTCTCCTTAGTGACCTCTCTGACTTGCAGCACACACTGATGGGAGCCCAGCACACACTGATGGGAGCCCAGCACACACTGATGGGAGCCCAGCACACACTGATGGGAGCCCAGCACACACATTGATGGGAGCCCAGCACACACATTGATGGGAGCCCAGCACACACTGATGGGAGCCCAGCACACACTGATGACATTGATGGGAGCCCAGCACACACTGATGGGAGCCCAGCACACACTGATGACATTGATGGGAGCCCAGCACACACTGATGGGAGCCCAGCACACACTGATGACATTGATGGGAGCCCAGCACACACTGATGGGAGCCCAGCACACACTGATGACATTGATGGGAGCCCAGCACACACTGATGGGAGCCCAGCACACACTGATGACATTGATGGGAGCCCAGCACACACTGATGGGAGCCCAGCACACACTGATGACATTGATGGGAGCCCAGCACACACTGATGGGAGCCCAGCACACACTGATGACATTGATGGGAGCCCAGCACACACTGATGGGAGCCCAGCACACACTGATGACATTGATGGGAGCCCAGCACACACTGATGGGAGCCCAGCACACACTGATGACATTGATGGGAGCCCAGCACACACTGATGGGAGCCCAGCACACACTGATGACATTGATGGGAGCCCAGCACACACTGATGGGAGCCCAGCACACACTGATGACATTGATGGGAGCCCAGCACACACTGATGGGAGCCCAGCACACACTGATGACATTGATGGGAGCCCAGCACACGCCCAGGTTCCCACAGGCTGCTCTGTGCTCTCTGCAAGGGTGCAAAGAACAATTCTGGAACAGCAGCTGCTTCACCTTGACATCAGCAAGGAAACAGTGCCATTTTTTACAAGTTGAGGCTGCTACTGTTGGGGTTTGGTAGTGTAATAATCCATCAACCTTTTCCCTACCTCCAGTTCCCCTCCCAGTTGTCATCATTCCTACCAATTTTCCCAGAGGTTTATCTCTCCTTTGTGATTCCCTAAGAATGCAGGGGACAAAACATTTTTTTTTAAATGATATGGTCAAAAGCATCATAGTCAGAGCTCATCTGAAAAAGTGCTGTGAACCAATATCCTTGTCAGCAGCCTGTCTGCCAGCATCCTAACACCATCCCTTCGCTCATGTCTGTAAAGGCACACAATAACTCAATTCTTACTTTGACAAAAAGCCATACAGATCCACATCACAACATTATTGTTGTTCAGCCTGGCTCCAGCTGCTGTCAGCTGCCAAAACACCTTGAGGCTGCACTTTCACTCTGTGATACTGGCCCGGAATATAAAAACACAAAACCACATTTAAAACACTCAAGTCCCATCCTTCTCATGCAAAAAACTTTGGTTCTTTCATGTTTGCAATTTTTAGAGTTGAGAGACTCAGCATTTCTATTTTGGTGTGTAAGGAATTTTTAGTAAGTGTTTTCATATTTTCTGGGGGAAAAAATAGTTATACATGTAAGTACTGCACCATAAGATGAAAACTGGGGCTTGACAGGAAAATGTTTTATCTTCATATCTATTTCTTAACAATAAAAAAGGTACTGAACAACATAGTGATTATATTTGTAAGTGATAGCAAATTTTAGGCAGAGAGGGATGACATGAAACCTTCAGAAAACACAGATTACTGAAAATTACGTATTCTGAGGCAAAGCCTATTAATGACAGATTCCCAAAGGACCAGAGATACACAGCCTGCTAAAAAGAAACAGAACAGAACTCAACACATTAACTCTATTTAGCATAAAATGGCTGAAAAATCCAGTTATGGTCTAGGACAGGGGTGTGATCAATAATATCACCTCTTTTCTAGTGTCGATTATGCTGTTTAAATCGTTTTTCAGAGCCTCACCAGCAGTCTCATTTGATACAGTTCCTTATCTCCTAATCTCAAACCTGAGTTTTGCAGTGATTTGTGCCAGCCCAAACACTAATGATGTGAGAGGGACTCCTGTGGGTGTGACAGAGTTTCTGTGTGAGAAGCTGCAGACAAAAACTGTAAATCCCTTTGCAGTTTCCCAGCTCCGTTTGGGGTGTCTGAGTGAGAGGCAGGTGGCCGACCCTGCGTGGCCGGAAGGGGGGAACTCTCCAGCCCTGAGCTGGTCAGCAGGAATTTCTGGTGCTTGGGTGATAATGTCAAGTTTCCTAAAAGGTCCCCTGGGGAACTTGGAAACCCATGCAGGACAGGAATACCCAGTCACCGCCGGGAGCTTGTGCTCTGATGAGATTTGGCAGTGGGGAGTGGCCCTTTTCTCTTTGATTGAAGAAAACACTTGCAGCTGCATACATTAACTACAGAAATTCCATAGCGAAGACAGCTCTACTGCAATAAATTAAATCATATTGCAAATACACTACCAGGAAGCTGTTTCAGGAGAAATTAAGGCTAGCAAGCCTCCTGAAATTAAGCTTCTGCTGAAATAAATTGGTAATGTCTAACTAATGTGGTTCAGCATATGTCACAAACAAGAGAGATGCTCCTGGTTGATTGTGCCAATTTAAAAGGCTGTTTGCATCAAATCATTTTGAGGTCTCAATTTGCACACCAGGGGTTATAAAAAACTCTAACTTTGCTTTAGAACACATATTAAGGTGTTTGGCACAGTTGGAGTGACAGTGTGTGGCATTAATTTCCTAAATTAGGTTACTGCTGATGCTCTTGTTAGCGAGCACCTGGTGGCTTTACACTTTCTTGAACATTTAGGAATATTGGATGCTATCACCATCTTCATGTAAAATACAACTGACTTTAGAGAACTAAGTCTGTAAATGCAGTGGTGCTAATGTGGAATTAGTGATTACAGAGGAAATATAACTCCCAAATTCCACTGCTCTCAAGTACTCGATTCAGCCAACCATGGAAACATGCAGAAAAGCCTTGGACAGGTGATTGCTTTTTAATCACTGCTAGCAGTTGATTATTTTGGTGCTTTATTCCATAATTATATATGTCATGTTAATGAAAATGTTATGGGAGAAAGCAGTGGGCAAAGGAAAGCCATTTGCCTCTCCTTACTTAATAACTGCTTCTTGCTGCTCCACTGAGGTGGTTTTTCCCTCTGAAAGTGCTCTCTGTATGCTGGAACACAGCTCATTGTTCTTCTGGCTGACAGTCTAATCATTCTGCCTTGCAGAGCTCTCACTCACATACAGCAGGTGCCCGCCACAGCAAAGGCACTGCTGGATTACCAGGACATGCAGTCCTCTGGAGAATAACATATATTTTACCCTCAAAAGGAAACGATACTGAAATTCCGGAAATCTGTGGTGTGATTCACATCACATATACAGCAGGATCTTTAATAACCTTCTTTTCACCAAGCTGAAGTCCAAGAAGCTTTAATAAACAGGAGAAGATTATTCTGTCTGGCTTTTTTAATACCAGTACAGGAATTATTTTCTTTCTGACACAACTTGCAAAATTCCAGTTGCCTTTTCACCTAGCTCAAAAGCGGAGAATTCTTTAACTTAAACATCTTATTGTGGCCAATATTTTGTTCAACACTACACGAAGCTTTCTGTAGCACTGCCGGCACGGAGGTGACTCACTAATCTGGCTGCACAAATCAGCTTTGCAGGACTGGGGGCTGAACCACAAAAAGCTGCACCTTTAGCCACACGTGTTAGCAGAGACTCCAGGAGGGTTCTATGTCAGAGCTGTCCTGAAAGCCACAGTGCAGCCCCCTTGCCTGGCTGTGTCTGAAGAGCACAAAGAAGTGCATATTTAGAACAAATACAGTATTTGAATTCTCAGCATGTAGCAACTCAGTTCTACTCAGTGCTGCTGTGATTTAAAGAGAGGCTCTGCTTTGTGTCCCCCGTTATTCACCTGCGATACTGATACGTGTCAGCAGTACAGAAAGGCAAAGGGGCAATGAGGCAAAATGAGAGGTTCTTCACTAGCCTTTACAAATTTTAATTAGTGTTCCTCAACTGCTGCTGGTCCTCAGCGCAGCTCAGGTTTTGTGAATCAGCCCATAACACCCACGGAGAGTTTTGCAGTGCAGGGCACATCCCAGCTGAGCCTCTCAGAGGAGGGATGTGGGATTGAAAGACACAATAAAGACTTTTCAAACCACCACATGGTTTGAGTGGCACCTGAAACTGTCACCAGGCAAAAAGGCTGTGCCTGGTGGGAATGAAATGCCTGAAATGCTGCCCGGGCCCTGCCAGGGGGGCTGCAAGGCACGGGTTTGGAACCCTTTCAGCCCAAGGATTAAAGAAGCACGCTTTGAAAAAGAGAAATGAAAAAGAAGATTGAAAATTTTTTTGTTGGAGCCTGTTTAAAGTACTGTCAGCAGTGTAAAATGGTGTAAAATGGATCAGAGCTGCCATCTCAATTTTTAATGAGATAATCTGAAATGGGAAGATCTCAGGCACCTAGTCCAGGTCAGTGCAAAATTGTCCTTACGTGATGTTCTCTTTAGTAAGCTTTAAAGTACTGGAAATAGATCATCCATTTTCCTGGAACAGAGACAGCTTCTGTATGAACAGACCCACTTTCTTTAACTCCAAACTAAACTTTCTTTTTTTTTTCTGTGCTTGGTTGTGCTGTCATTCCTATAAAGAATTCAGTGCTGCATTCCATAACATGACTAAAGCCTTTCCTTGCTTTATTTTGTTTTAGCTCGAGGCTTTAATATTGTTATTAATATTTTATTCTTTATTTTCTCTCTCTTCCTGACTTTCCTCCAAGCCACTTTTACTATTTTGTCCTAAATTATGTACCCCTAGGCTCAGGGCACATTTCCCACCTCTCTAATTTAGCAGTGGGATGCGAACACAGCCAGGTGCAAATTCCTGTGTTGTATTATGTAATCCATAAAGTTCCATCAATAGCCTATCTAATATAAATAGTCCCATTTTGAATTTGGGACTCCCTGAATGCTTGTTTTTAAAGCAAATAAACATAATTTTAAAACTTAAAAAAAAAACAAAAACACTTAGTCAGGAAATTATACGATCCACCAGTAGAGTCATTAAGTTTGTCCAATTCTTCAGTCCTGTCAAAAACCTATTAGGTTCCAGTGGGTTCCCCCAACACATAAATCTTGCCAGGCATCTATTTCTTAATTACATGGCACAGGCTGTCAGCTTGCAGATGTTGTATAGTGAATTAAATTGTCACAAACACACAGTTTCGAGGGATTATTTGTGCTACTGAAGCTGTGCTGCAGAACCGTAAGGGCTTTCTTGGCTGTTTTGGGGCACAGCTTTCATTACTCACAGTTGTGAAAACGTTTTTGGGTGGAGAGAAATGAGCTTGTATTCAGCAACTGCAGACCACAACGTGCTCTGTTTGATCAGCCATAAAAGTCAAGGTAATGAGATACTTCCTGATATTTTTAGGAATTTGGGATAGATTTCAATGTCTCACTTGTCTCCTTGTACTAAATCAGGTCTGTGAGGGTGTGCAGCTACAGATAAGAAACAGTTCAATTCCTAATAAGCAAAATCAATCTGTTGAAAAATTGGGTCTTTTTCTGATGAAAACATCCCAGTATTGGTCTAGAAGTTATAATGAGAATATGCACTGGGTATTTTTTTCATTATCTTTGATCCAAAGCTCTAAGAGCCTCTTCAGAAATCTTTAAATGATTTCTTAGAAAAGCAACATTCCCCTGGCTTTGCTTTGCCATATATAAATTAACTTAATGCTCTCTGTGACCCTTCTCTCTTTAAAGCAGAGACCGGAGAGCTGATTACCTCCATAACTAATTTGGCCTGAGCATTGTCCGTGTCCTTCTGTGAGTCACCCAGAAGGAAGTACTCTGGGACAGAGAATATCCTGACTATTCCAAGAAGTTTCCGTGCTCCCAACCCAGAATCACAGGCCAAAGCCAATTCTCCACTCCCTGGGTGACCAATACCCAGCCAGGATACGCCCCTGGGCACAAAAACACCTCGAAAGAAAGTAATGCAATATTTCTGTCTCATCAGGACACTCTGGGCATGGGGAGGGGTTTGGGGCAGGATATTTGATTTACTGGAAAATAATGCCAGGGACCAGAATAGTTTAGTGCAACTGTTCAGATACTTACATTTTATCCTTGAAGTAAGATACTCAAGGAGTTGTGCATCACTTTTCTTTGCCTATAATTCTATATTATAGAATATTCTATATTCTCTAATTCTATATTGCCTATAAAAATTCTATACGTCAGAAAATCGTGCTGCCGATTAATTCATCTGGGTAAATATCTCCCCTGATAAAAAACACACGTTCAGAAATTTTTAGTGAAATGGCAGAACGTTGTGCAGCTTGTCAGGCTGGGGGGGTGCTCTCAAAAATGCCTGATGCCAGTGGGAAACACAATTCTGTGAACACCCTGCTTTAACATCAGTCTGAGCTGGGAGAGAGCAGAAATTCAAGGATTTTCTGTGTTTTCATCAGCTGATAAACTGGTTCAGGTAGATAATAACTACATTAAGGATAGATAAAGTGGTTCTGTGATGCATTTTTATTGTCTTAAGATCAAGAGCGTCAAAAAAAAGTAGGTATTTTTTGTGTTTGTAATAAATAAACACCCCAAAGCCTACTTTCTTGTTGAACTTGTAACACAGAATCTCCACAGTTGGAAGATGCTTGTTTCCTTTTGGAAATGTGTCTCTCTGCAGATACATATCTTTCTTAAATGTGTCTTAAACTGTGTGTCATTTATGTGTATTTTAAATATATATATATAGTCATAAACACCTGAACACAAAATGGCTTCTTGCACCGGGGACTCTTAGAGGACAAGCCGCCGCCATCTTAAAACACCAGTACCAGCCTGAAGGACTATGTGTTATTGTTA